>JAVKPL010000751.1:0-15153 GCA_032173675.1 Gastrolobium villosum
GCTTCAAACCACGTACCATGTGGAGTTCTACCCATCAAGTTAAACCCCTTTCTTTTAGTCTAGAAAAACTTAAATTTTCAAAAATTACACTGTGGTAATCGATTACCAGTGGGTGGTAATCGATTACCACCTGTCAAAAATGAGGCAGTAGCCAATTTTTCACATCCTCTGTTCTGGTAATCGATTACCAACTTTGGGTAATCGATTACCTCACATGGTAATCGATTACCAAAGCTCAGTAATCGATTACCAGTGAAGACAATAGCCAATTTTCGTCCCCTGTTGCATGGTAATCGATTACCATGCTTGGGTAATCGATTACTATGCAGCAAAAGTGACAGATTACAGCATTTTAAGCCCAAGAAGGGTTGTGTAATCCATCCCTAACATCTTAGTACTCCACACAACACTTAAACATACTCTAATTTAGGCTCTAGGCCCTTCTAACATGAATTTTCATTCCATTATGAATCATATACAAAGTCTTTAACATAATGGCCTCACCAAGGCTTCTAGTACAATGAATGTGGCAATGGACAAGTCCCATGCTCACTCAAATATACAATATATACTAAAGTCCTACATATACATCAAATTGAAAGGGTTCAACATATAGTCATGAACATACAAGGCATGGCATATTCAACATGCACAAGTTCATGATCTAATTCTAAAGCATAAAACATATGCAATATATGTCCCCATCCAATGCTCATCACATGGTGCCCCCAATATGCACCTCATGCTCCACTCTTCCAGGCTCAACCTAACCTGAAATGATGCCCCAAAACACGGGGTGAGATATATAAATATATCTCAGTAAACCAAGGGCCCTGGAGGTTTCTCCACCCCATGGCTCACTCAATGTGCAAATATGACATCATACAATATGCAAGCAATGCAATATCACCCACCAACTGGAGACAACCCAAGAACATCCACGCATGGATTCACGTTCAAGGACTCCATCATATAACTCCCGAGACAGTCCTGGCGCCTCTCCCATGGTTGAGAAGACTCCATGGCAATACCCAACCGGAACTCCTCATGAGCCCTATCCGGCGGACGTCCCCCGCTTGGATCATCCTGATGTCGCTCCCAGAGTCAACACCATGGCATCTCCAACTGGCATTCTCCCGTAGGATGAACCCAGCGGATGTCCAAACCAACACACGTCAACAGGCCAGTGACCAAACAATTTTCACAAAATCCAAGCAATATGCATACAAGCACACAATCACACAATGCCATAATCACATAATCCAACCACAACCTTCCACTAGGTGTGGTGGAGCACACAAGGGCTAAACCCCAGTTCCAAAGGTTACCTCAACACCGAGCCCATGCTCCAAACGTAAGCTCCAAGCTTACCCGCTTCCAAAGCGTCCAAAAGAGGCAACCTAGATAATCCACAACATGATTATCAAACCATTTACAATTCAATCATTTATCTCAAGTACTCATTCATTTAACTTTAATCTCTTTTATAACTCAAATTACCACATACATCATGAATCACACATTCTTTCTTCTCATTCCACTATACCACACTATACCATTATCCAATTAAACATCATTTTACATCATACCACATCAAATTCACAACCTTTACATCATTTTTTTCCTCCAAACCCCTCTATGGTTCGAATTCCTCAAAGGTTGATTCTACAAGGTTTTCAATTCAATTTTAACACTCATACTAATCATATAATCACATTACCAACCTATACCAATGGTCCATCATTTAATTATTCAATTACACCACATACCCATTTTCATGAAAATTCCTCAAATTTTCCTAAGTTAAAAACTCAACTTTTTCACCAAAATTTATCATAGCATTTCTAGCTTACAAGCATCATTCTAAGGCATTTTCATCTAATAGCATTTTTCCATTTGGGCTCTCTATCATCACACATCTAAGATTAAAGATTCAAAGCATAATTTCTAGATCTACAAAACCAACCACAAAAGTACCACAAATATACTCACCATCTAGTGTAGGAACACCACCAAGGCTCCATCAATCCAAAGGAGATCCAAAAACTCCAAAAACTCCAAGAACGTCTAAGGGGTCGGATCTGAGTTTGTTCATTTTCGCCCCAAGGAGGTGGTTTCATGGCTTCTAAGTGTTACCAATGGATCTAGAAGGTTGTTTACAATAGATTTCAACACCAAAATCAAGCGATTTGGTGAAGAATTGAAGAAATGGGAAAATGGAGAAGAAATGGGGTTTTGGTTTCTTTTGGCAGGGGAGGGCGCGCGAGAGAGAAGAAAAAGAGAAGGAAAGAAAGAAGAAAAAGAGGGTGGGGGCCAAGTGACTTCGGTCACACGGGTCCCACACGCGATCTAACTTTAATCTCGATAAAATTTCTGATCACAAATTCTTAATCTACATATTTTTCCAGTCCATGTCATATTTTTCTTTCCTCAAAATTCTCATAAAAATTTCACACTTATCGGTACACTCGTACCGCAGTATCTTTCACTTAAAAATCACTATTCCTCAATTTTTCCCAAATTTGCCTATTCACTCAATTTTCCGTCCTAATTCCATTTTCAGCATTATTTTTGTCATATTAAATCTCTAACTCCATTTTTCATGCCTCGGTTCACGTTTTTGGCAAATTACCATTTTGCCCTTTTTGGCCATAATTTCTCTGATTTTCACTAATCCTTCCCTCTTAAACCCATATTTTATCACATAATTTCACATTTAATTTTCCGAGGTGTTATATTCACCCCACCTTTTAGGAATTTTGCCGCAAAATCAACTATGCACATAAGCTAACTCGGGATACAGCCAGAGAATCTCAGTCCCCCGTACCCAAGAAGCTCCATCAGTGCGCGGACACCAAAATAATTGTTTACATTTCTATCTTTTGGCTTTTCAGCCACATTTCACAATAGTCTTGCCTTTCAAAGGCCCACTGGGAGACCTTAAGTCCATCCCAATTCCAATCTCAACCGGTGACACCACATGTGAACAACCGGAGTGCACCACACAGTTGTGCACTTTCTCTGCTTTACCAAGCCAATTTCTTTTCATATGCTTTTCAATTTCTTTTCACAAGTCCGGCTACCTAGCACATATAGCCCATCATTTCTCTTGGCAGGTTTTCCTACCTAATTAATGCTTCAATAAATATACTCACAGGGTCAAATCACGCTTTGTTCAATCTGTGCCACACAGGCAACTATTACTATCTGACACATTACAGCCACAATTATCCCTCTTTGAGTTTTATTTCTACGGAGTAACAACTCTCGTCATCCATTGCTCCACATTTCTTATTCCACCTCAAACACTATTATGGAATCTCATACTTTCAATCAAATTCATCAAATGCCACACATGACAATTTCCTCAACTTCTTATATTTTACTTTTTATACATATGATATCCTCACTTACATTCAGCCAACATTAAATCATCATGGACTAAAGTCCCCATTTCAACATTGAATTATCCATCCCATCATTTCCATAGTCCTCTTAAGTTACTCATAATCCTCAATCCAAAATTTGAAATTTCAATTTACTTCTACATCCAAGCATATCAAGTCATCCATGTACATGCCCTCATCAATGGTCTTATAACCTTATACTTTACCCTAAGGTATCCAATATTACATATAAACACTCATATTCAAATTTTCACAATTTCATCGGGGTTCCAATTCCCCACCATGTCAAAGATATACCACTAATTCTCACATATACTCACTTGTTCTAACTCCCATACATTTAGGAAAGACTACCAACATCACCTTAATTCAATCCTTTTACTAACCACAGGACCACACATTCAACTATGGTAGCATTCTACCCAAAGTGGTTGAAGTCTTATATCAATTCATTCTCACTAAGTCCTCAATGACAGTATCACAATTTATTCTCACTAGGTCCTCGATGACACCAAATTTACTTACTAACATATCCATCCGTGGAGCAGTCATCACTGCACCCACCACCTCAGCCTAAGAACTGGCATTAGTGCTCCAGGGTTGTCACGAAGGCATCTTATACTGACCACACATTGAACCCAAAGAAATGGGTTGATCAGGCCCAAACTGAGGAATCACATGTGTAGCAGTCAATAAGAGTCTACGTACAACTATACAGCACTCACCTCAATTACACAATCATCAGAGTTCCCTAATGAAACTGCTCTAATACCATAAAATGTAACAGCCCGTTACGTACCGGTATTGTTAACATTGATTATGATATTAAGCGCAGTTACAATCACAGTAATTGGTTAATTAAATTACGGGCAAACTTTTTCCTTTTATCATATTCCTTTTCATAACCATAACCCTTTTCCGTAATCAATTAAAACAACACTATAATTGTAAATGCAATACGCGGAAGCATTCAGCTTAACAACACCACTACTCTTTCTTCTTGTTTAACTCATTTAAACCCATCAACTTATTTCCATTTCTTACCAAGTTCTAGCCCTTTACATAAGTTACGCGTGGCTTCAAACCACGTACCATGTGGAGTTCTACCCATCAAGTTAAACCCCTTTCTTTTAGTCTAGAAAAACTTAAATTTTCAAAAATTACACTGTGGTAATCGATTACCAGTGGGTGGTAATCGATTACCACCTGTCAAAAATGAGGCAGTAGCCAATTTTTCACATCCTCTGTTCTGGTAATCGATTACCAACTTTGGGTAATCGATTACCTCACATGGTAATCGATTACCAAAGCTCAGTAATCGATTACCAGTGAAGACAATAGCCAATTTTCGTCCCCTGTTGCATGGTAATCGATTACCATGCTTGGGTAATCGATTACTATGCAGCAAAAGTGACAGATTACAGCATTTTAAGCCCAAGAAGGGTTGTGTAATCCATCCCTAACATCTTAGTACTCCACACAACACTTAAACATACTCTAATTTAGGCTCTAGGCCCTTCTAACATGAATTTTCATTCCATTATGAATCATATACAAAGTCTTTAACATAATGGCCCTTTTACATCAAATATGGTCCATTTTACAACATATTCACCAAGGCTTCTAGTACAATGAATGTGGCAATGGACAAGTCCCATGCTCACTCAAATATACAATATATACTAAAGTCCTACATATACATCAAATTGAAAGGGTTCAACATATAGTCATGAACATACAAGGCATGGCATATTCAACATGCACAAGTTCATGATCTAATTCTAAAGCATAAAACATATGCAATATATGTCCCCATCCAATGCTCATCACATGGTGCCCCCAATATGCACCTCATGCTCCACTCTTCCAGGCTCAACCTAACCTGAAATGATGCCCCAAAACACGGGGTGAGATATATAAATATATCTCAGTAAACCAAGGGCCCTGGAGGTTTCTCCACCCCATGGCTCACTCAATGTGCAAATATGACATCATACAATATGCAAGCAATGCAATATCACCCACCAACTGGAGACAACCCAAGAACATCCACGCATGGATTCACGTTCAAGGACTCCATCATATAACTCCCGAGACAGTCCTGGCGCCTCTCCCATGGTTGAGAAGACTCCATGGCAATACCCAACCGGAACTCCTCATGAGCCCTATCCGGCGGACGTCCCCCGCTTGGATCATCCTGATGTCGCTCCCAGAGTCAACACCATGGCATCTCCAACTGGCATTCTCCCGTAGGATGAACCCAGCGGATGTCCAAACCAACACACGTCAACAGGCCAGTGACCAAACAATTTTCACAAAATCCAAGCAATATGCATACAAGCACACAATCACACAATGCCATAATCACATAATCCAACCACAACCTTCCACTAGGTGTGGTGGAGCACACAAGGGCTAAACCCCAGTTCCAAAGGTTACCTCAACACCGAGCCCATGCTCCAAACGTAAGCTCCAAGCTTACCCGCTTCCAAAGCGTCCAAAAGAGGCAACCTAGATAATCCACAACATGATTATCAAACCATTTACAATTCAATCATTTATCTCAAGTACTCATTCATTTAACTTTAATCTCTTTTATAACTCAAATTACCACATACATCATGAATCACACATTCTTTCTTCTCATTCCACTATACCACACTATACCATTATCCAATTAAACATCATTTTACATCATACCACATCAAATTCACAACCTTTACATCATTTTTTTCCTCCAAACCCCTCTATGGTTCGAATTCCTCAAAGGTTGATTCTACAAGGTTTTCAATTCAATTTTAACACTCATACTAATCATATAATCACATTACCAACCTATACCAATGGTCCATCATTTAATTATTCAATTACACCACATACCCATTTTCATGAAAATTCCTCAAATTTTCCTAAGTTAAAAACTCAACTTTTTCACCAAAATTTATCATAGCATTTCTAGCTTACAAGCATCATTCTAAGGCATTTTCATCTAATAGCATTTTTCCATTTGGGCTCTCTATCATCACACATCTAAGATTAAAGATTCAAAGCATAATTTCTAGATCTACAAAACCAACCACAAAAGTACCACAAATATACTCACCATCTAGTGTAGGAACACCACCAAGGCTCCATCAATCCAAAGGAGATCCAAAAACTCCAAAAACTCCAAGAACGTCTAAGGGGTCGGATCTGAGTTTGTTCATTTTCGCCCCAAGGAGGTGGTTTCATGGCTTCTAAGTGTTACCAATGGATCTAGAAGGTTGTTTACAATAGATTTCAACACCAAAATCAAGCGATTTGGTGAAGAATTGAAGAAATGGGAAAATGGAGAAGAAATGGGGTTTTGGTTTCTTTTGGCAGGGGAGGGCGCGCGAGAGAGAAGAAAAAGAGAAGGAAAGAAAGAAGAAAAAGAGGGTGGGGGCCAAGTGACTTCGGTCACACGGGTCCCACACGCGATCTAACTTTAATCTCGATAAAATTTCTGATCACAAATTCTTAATCTACATATTTTTCCAGTCCATGTCATATTTTTCTTTCCTCAAAATTCTCATAAAAATTTCACACTTATCGGTACACTCGTACCGCAGTATCTTTCACTTAAAAATCACTATTCCTCAATTTTTCCCAAATTTGAATATTCACTCAATTTTCCGTCCTAATTCCATTTTCAGCATTATTTTTGTCATATTAAATCTCTAACTCCATTTTTCATGCCTCGGTTCACGTTTTTGGCAAATTACCATTTTGCCCTTTTTGGCCATAATTTCTCTGATTTTCACTAATCCTTCCCTCTTAAACCCATATTTTATCACATAATTTCACATTTAATTTTCCGAGGTGTTATATTCACCCCACCTTTTAGGAATTTTGCCGCAAAATCAACTATGCACATAAGCTAACTCGGGATACAGCCAGAGAATCTCAGTCCCCCGTACCCAAGAAGCTCCATCAGTGCGCGGACACCAAAATAATTGTTTACATTTCTATCTTTTGGCTTTTCAGCCACATTTCACAATAGTCTTGCCTTTCAAAGGCCCACTGGGAGACCTTAAGTCCATCCCAATTCCAATCTCAACCGGTGACACCACATGTGAACAACCGGAGTGCACCACACAGTTGTGCACTTTCTCTGCTTTACCAAGCCAATTTCTTTTCATATGCTTTTCAATTTCTTTTCACAAGTCCGGCTACCTAGCACATATAGCCCATCATTTCTCTTGGCAGGTTTTCCTACCTAAATAATGCTTCAATAAATATACTCACAGGGTCAAATCACGCTTTGTTCAATCTGTGCCACACAGGCAACTATTACTATCTGACACATTACAGCCACAATTATCCCTCTTTGAGTTTTATTTCTACGGAGTAACAACTCTCGTCATCCATTGCTCCACATTTCTTATTCCACCTCAAACACTATTATGGAATCTCATACTTTCAATCAAATTCATCAAATGCCACACATGACAATTTCCTCAACTTCTTATATTTTACTTTTTATACATATGATATCCTCACTTACATTCAGCCAACATTAAATCATCATGGACTAAAGTCCCCATTTCAACATTGAATTATCCATCCCATCATTTCCATAGTCCTCTTAAGTTACTCATAATCCTCAATCCAAAATTTGAAATTTCAATTTACTTCTACATCCAAGCATATCAAGTCATCCATGTACATGCCCTCATCAAGGGTCTTATAACCTTATACTTTACCCTAAGGTATCCAATATTACATATAAACACTCATATTCAAATTTTCACAATTTCATCGGGGTTCCAATTCCCCACCATGTCAAAGATATACCACTAATTCTCACATATACTCACTTGTTCTAACTCCCATACATTTAGGAAAGACTACCAACATCACCTTAATTCAATCCTTTTACTAACCACAGGACCACACATTCAACTATGGTAGCATTCTACCCAAAGTGGTTGAAGTCTTATATCAATTCATTCTCACTAAGTCCTCAATGACAGTATCACAATTTATTCTCACTAGGTCCTCGATGACACCAAATTTACTTACTAACATATCCATCCGTGGAGCAGTCATCACTGCACCCACCACCTCAGCCTAAGAACTGGCATTAGTGCTCCAGGGTTGTCACGAAGGCATCTTATACTGACCACACATTGAACCCAAAGAAATGGGTTGATCAGGCCCAAACTGAGGAATCACATGTGTAGCAGTCAATAAGAGTCTACGTACAACTATACAGCACTCACCTCAATTACACAATCATCAGAGTTCCCTAATGAAACTGCTCTAATACCATAAAATGTAACAGCCCGTTACGTACCGGTATTGTTAACATTGATTATGATATTAAGCGCAGTTACAATCACAGTAATTGGTTAATTAAATTACGGGCAAACTTTTTCCTTTTATCATATTCCTTTTCATAACCATAACCCTTTTCCGTAATCAATTAAAACAACACTATAATTGTAAATGCAATACGCGGAAGCATTCAGCTTAACAACACCACTACTCTTTCTTCTTGTTTAACTCATTTAAACCCATCAACTTATTTCCATTTCTTACCAAGTTCTAGCCCTTTACATAAGTTACGCGTGGCTTCAAACCATGTACCATGTGGAGTTCTACCCATCAAGTTAAACCCCTTTCTTTTAGTCTAGAAAAACTTAAATTTTCAAAAATTACACTGTGGTAATCGATTACCAGTGGGTGGTAATCGATTACCACCTGTCAAAAATGAGGCAGTAGCCAATTTTTCACATCCTCTGTTCTGGTAATCGATTACCAACTTTGGGTAATCGATTACCTCACATGGTAATCGATTACCAAAGCTCAGTAATCGATTACCAGTGAAGACAATAGCCAATTTTTGTCCCCTGTTGCATGGTAATCGATTACCATGCTTGGGTAATCGATTACTATGCAGCAAAAGTGACAGATTACAGCATTTTAAGCCCAAGAAGGGTTGTGTAATCCATCCCTAACATCTTAGTACTCCACACAACACTTAAACATACTCTAATTTAGGCTCTAGGCCCTTCTAACATGAATTTTCATTCCATTATGAATCATATACAAAGTCTTTAACATAATGGCCCTTTTACATCAAATATGGTCCATTTTACAACATATTCACCAAGGCTTCTAGTACAATGAATGTGGCAATGGACAAGTCCCATGCTCACTCAAATATACAATATATACTAAAGTCCTACATATACATCAAATTGAAAGGGTTCAACATATAGTCATGAACATACAAGGCATGGCATATTCAACATGCACAAGTTCATGATCTAATTCTAAAGCATAAAACATATGCAATATATGTCCCCATCCAATGCTCATCACATGGTGCCCCCAATATGCACCTCATGCTCCACTCTTCCAGGCTCAACCTAACCTGAAATGATGCCCCAAAACACGGGGTGAGATATATAAATATATCTCAGTAAACCAAGGGCCCTGGAGGTTTCTCCACCCCATGGCTCACTCAATGTGCAAATATGACATCATACAATATGCAAGCAATGCAATATCACCCACCAACTGGAGACAACCCAAGAACATCCACGCATGGATTCACGTTCAAGGACTCCATCATATAACTCCCGAGACAGTCCTGGCGCCTCTCCCATGGTTGAGAAGACTCCATGGCAATACCCAACCGGAACTCCTCATGAGCCCTATCCGGCGGACGTCCCCCGCTTGGATCATCCTGATGTCGCTCCCAGAGTCAACACCATGGCATCTCCAACTGGCATTCTCCCGTAGGATGAACCCAGCGGATGTCCAAACCAACACACGTCAACTGGCCAGTGACCAAACAATTTTCACAAAATCCAAGCAATATGCATACAAGCACACAATCACACAATGCCATAATCACATAATCCAACCACAACCTTCCACTAGGTGTGGTGGAGCACACAAGGGCTAAACCCCAGTTCCAAAGGTTACCTCAACACCGAGCCCATGCTCCAAACGTAAGCTCCAAGCTTACCCGCTTCCAAAGCATCCAAAAGAGGCAACCTAGATAATCCACAACATGATTATCAAATCATTTACAATTCAATCATTTATCTCAAGTACTCATTCATTTAACTTTAATCTCTTTTATAACTCAAATTACCACATACATCATGAATCACACATTCTTTCTTCTCATTCCACTATACCACACTATACCATTATCCAATTAAACATCATTTTACATCATACCACATCAAATTCACAACCTTTACATCATTTTTTTCCTCCAAACCCCTCTATGGTTCGAATTCCTCAAAGGTTGATTCTACAAGGTTTTCAATTCAATTTTAACACTCATACTAATCATATAATCACATTACCAACCTATACCAATGGTCCATCATTTAATTATTCAATTACACCACATACCCATTTTCATGAAAATTCCTCAAATTTTCCTAAGTTAAAAACTCAACTTTTTCACCAAAATTTATCATAGCATTTCTAGCTTACAAGCATCATTCTAAGGCATTTTCATCTAATAGCATTTTTCCATTTGGGCTCTCTATCATCACACATCTAAGATTAAAGATTCGTGAGATTCGTGAGAGAATCCTGTAAGGAACTGAAAGTAAACTGGCCTTTGAAGGCCGATGCATGTGAGGTGTAAAACAAAAATTTTACTGCGGAACATACATGCACACATAGGTTCATGCTTTAAGACAACATGATGTTACCTTGTTTTTAGCCTGATCAGTCAGGGAGATCAGATGTCAGGCTTGAAGGGTTCAAACCCTCTAATGGTGATCCACACCACCGTTCGTCAATGATGCAAGAACCCTTTCTTGAAAGCCACCAGATGAACACCACAGTGAGGCTTGCTATGCGCACAAGTCGTGAAGGTGGAGGCTAGGTATTCTGTTTGGAAAGGTGTAGTGAGCTACCCTACAGAATGGTGCATAGATGGAGGAGAGTTGGCTAGGTTTTTCACAAAACCCTAAGGTGAGGAACAAGTCATATATATGCGCACACTTGGAGAGGAGGAGGGAATTAAATCATTCAAAATGAAAAACAAACTTTCAAATCTCTTTGAAAGTTGCGCATAGAACAGTGAGATAAGGTGGAGCTGTTGCAAAACTAACTTTCCCAACAACCTCCAATCTTATCCACATGAAATTAAGTTCAAAATAATTTAAACTTAAATTCATAAACTATCATATAGTATATACTTCTCATGCGCATAATTCAACCCTAGAAGGGGTCCAAATACATTGAGTAGTTGCATTCAAAATTTGAATCAACTCACCCACTGATTCCCTCAACCACCAAATCTGAATGGAGGTTTGTTTTAAGTGATAAGATAACATTCTTATCACCTAAAAGTTGCGCACCAAACAGCCAAGGGAGTGCCTCCAAAGATGCTTCTTGATCCAAGGAATATGCTCCAATAAGATCCTGTCTTATCCTTTTGTTATGAAACAACTTTTCAAAACCAATTCAAATTCGAATTCAAACACTTGAATTCAAACGTTCAAACATTCAAATACAAAATTCAAAATTCGAAATTTCAAATTTTAAATTCAAAATTCGAATTTCAAAATTCAAATCCAAATTCAAATTTCAAATTTCAAATTTCAAATTTCAAAATTCAAAGAATTTCGAAATTAAATTCTAAATTCAAATTTCAAAATTCAAATTTCAAATTCAAGATTCGAAATTCAAATATTTGATTATTAATCTAACTAATTAAATTAATTAGTAATGGCTTGGACTATCCAAGCCCATTATTAAACTCCATGCACCACCCACCCATTTAGGTGGGCTTCCAAACAGCTTCTTGGGCTAATAACATTATTAGGCCCAATACCTTTAAAGCTAGTCCATCATGACTACAAGGTGTTAGTGTGTGACCCATTAGGTCCAACTTAGCTTCTGACATAACTGGGCTTGGGCCCAACAAGCCCACAACCCAATTAATGACAACACAGAGCACTAGCAATGCTTTGTTGCCCCAGAACTAGTCAGATTAATGACTTGATCAACCTATTGCACATATTTGGTTACCGTATGTATTTCCCTTCGTCTCGGTTATCTTCCCATTAACCTAGGGTAAGGAAATGTATCAACCCCTGCGGTTTAGGGTAAGCTTTATTCGAAATAGGGAATCTTCAATTTACTGACTCTAAAGGCAGATCATCTCATGATCTCTTTTACTATGCATAGATTCCCGAGTCCCTGTAAATGTCATCCCGATTTCTCCGGTTTACAGATAACCTAATCTCTCACAGAGATTTGACGAATTCCTTTAGCTTATTACCCTAGCCCTGTGCCCTTTAAGGACACGCCCAATAGTATACCTATGAGTCTCCATGTTTCAGGCAGACGAGGTATACAATCAAAACATGCCTTCAAGAACACAGTCTAGGTAATAACTTCTGGTCTAAGGAAATACATACCCAAACATAAAGAGATTACTCTAATGACACTATCTGTGAGATTTCCTCATAGAGTCTCTTTTTGGGTCTGTTCAGTGCGAGCTATACTCTTATAGGTCCACCCACGACTTTAGCTAAGATATCTCCATATCTGCAGCTCATGAGGTCTTTACCTTGTATCCATATACAAGTAGATAAGTCGTACTAGTCTTTACTCGAGATCACTGTTCCCCAAACTCAGTGTCTCTAGACTAGGAACATATAATTAGGAATAGACATGCAATATCCTTGAATCCTCATGATCGTGATCTCATCACAGATACTCAAGTGATACCTGTTCTATTCCAAGGGGTTTATCCAGTTCGTTCATATAATATTAACAGTAATATCGAGACACAATATGAAACTGAATAAATAGTGCTTTCATTTATTTGCGACAAACAAAGTTCTACATCTAGTGTCCTTTATTTAATCAAAAGATTGTCTCTAGGACACCCATATGCTAACAAGCTCCCACTTGGCCTAGAGCCAATCAGACCTAAGTCGTATGCCCAAAGCCTCATAATGACTATCATGTTTTCTCTGAGAAACAGCCTTTGTCAGAGAATCGGCCAGGTTATCGTCTGTGGGAACATAATCCATTTTTACATCATTTCTATCAATGATTTCTCTAATCAAATGATATATGTGGAGCACGTGTTTAGATCTTTGATGAGACCTAGGTTCCTTTGACTGCGCAATGGCTCCAGTGTTGTCGCAAAGCAACTGTATGGGCTCATCCACGCTTGGAACCACCCTTAGTTCATTTACGAACTTCTTGATCCACACTGCCTCCTTAGCTGCTTCTGAAGCAGCTATGTATTCAGCCTCTGTCGTTGAGTCTGCTGTTGTCTCCTGCTTGGAACTTTTCCAAGACACTGCCCCACCATTTAAGGTGAATACGAATCCTGACTGTGACTTGCAGTCATCTTTGTCACTCTGAAAGCTGGCATCAGTGAACCCTTTCACTGTTAACTCATTAACCCCACCATAGACCAGAAACGCATCCTTAGTTCTTCTTAAGTATTTAAGGATGGTTTTGACTGTCGTCCAGTGACCCTCTCCAGGGTCTGACTGGTATCTGCTCGTAATGCTTAAAGCATATGAGACATCTGGTCTCGTACATATCATGGCATACATGATGGATCCAATAGCCGAAGCGTATGGAATTCCACTCATGCGATCCTTCTCAGGCTGTGACTTAGGACACATAGCCCTTGATAGGTGTACCCCATGACTGACAGGAAGAAAACCCCTTTTCGACCCTTCCATGCTAAACCTCTTTTGCATTTTGTCAACGTACGTGGATTGAGATAAACCCAGCAGCCTCTTGGATCTATCTCTATAGATCTTTATACCGAGTATAAAGGTTGCCTCTCCCAAATCCTTCATGGTAAAGTTTTCTGAAAGCCACTCTTTCGTTATTTTTAATGTGGGGATGTCATTTCCTATTAGCAATATGTCATCTACATAAAGCACTAGGAAAACGACATTACTCCCACTAACCTTTCTGTAAACACAAGGTTCATCCTCGTTCTTGATAAAACCGTTACTCTTAACGACTTCATCAAAACGTATATTCCAACTCCTTGATGCTTGCTTTAGCCCATATATTGACCTTTGTAGTTTGCATACCATATGCTCCTGATCTTTGTTTTCAAAGCCTTCAGGTTGTGTCATGTACACTTCCTCCTTCAAGAACCCATTCAAGAAGGCAGTCTTGACATCCATTTGCCAAATTTCATAGTCGTGGTATGCTGCTATTGCAAGCATGATCCTAATAGATTTGATCATGGCAACTGGTGAGAAAGTTTCATCATAGTCAACTCCTTGTCTTTGACGATACCCTTTCGCCACCAACCTAGCTTTGTAGGTCTGAACGTTGCCATCTGCATCAGTCTTTCTTTTAAAGACCCATTTATTACCGATAGGAACTATTCCTTGCGGTTTAGGAACCAAGGTCCATACCTTGTTCTGATACATCGAATCCATTTCAGATTCCATGGCTTCAAGCCATTTTGAGGAGTCAACATCTTTGACCGCCTCCTCGTAGTTACTTGGTTCATCATCCTCAACAGTTTGCTGATTCTCATTCACAAACCCGTACCTTTCAGGTGGATGGATGACCCTCGTAGATCTACAGAGTTGTGTGTTTACTTCTCCATTCGAGAACGTCGCCTGCGGAGCAGACTCGGGTTCCTCAATCTGTTCTTGTGGATCTTGCACTTCTTCAAGATCAATCTTACTCCCACTGCCTCCTTGAGAGATCAAATCCTTCTCAAGGAACTCAGCATTCTTTGACA
>JAVKPL010000752.1:0-15254 GCA_032173675.1 Gastrolobium villosum
TGATATATCGTATGCTTAATTTGACCAAGTAACGAAGCGGGAATTAATTTCTCAAAACTACCTCAAATCTGCCAGCTAAAACAGGACAGAACAGGGCAGTGTGTGACAACAGCCCCCATGGGCTGCGCACACCACCAATGATCCTAGGCTTTTGATACAATGTAGGGGACATCTTAAGCTTAAAAATTACGTATGGCACCTCCCAATCAGACCACTATGGAGAGAGATACGCTCTTCCAAAGTTCACCCAAAAACTGCCAATTCTACAGAAAATTCGCCAGAGTTTCCTTTGTATTTCCTAAAATCCCCAAATTTGCATAACCTATTTAACACCACTAATACACCTGAAATCCAGCAAAATCCAATGGGTGGCACACACAAGGTCCAACAACGCCTTGGGGTACTTACAACCCAATCCAATATACACTTAAAACATAACAATTTCATGCATAATACATAATACGGGTAATCATAAACTTACAATAGGCCTAAAGCCCTTCCATCATGCATTTTCATTCAAGAATGCATCAATTACAAAGTACTAAAGTTCATGGCCATTTTACAACATAATGTATCAAGTCCTTAAATACAAGAAATGTGGCAATGGACAAGTCCCATGCTCGCTCAAAATATACACTTTATCCAAGGCATGAATATACAGTAATAAACAAGGCTTAGAACATAATCATGAACACTACAAAAGCATGGAAATCACATCATGCAATATGTTCATCACCTAAGTCTCAAAATACTAAATGGCATGCTATGTGCACTCCAAAGTCTCCTCCAAAATATCATGCAAGCTCACTGCACCACATGCAATCCGCTGTCCACTAAGTGGGCTTCTTGCCCGAAGCTCCTCCCGGCTCATAATGCCCTGAAATGTGGTCCCCCAAACACGGGGTGAGATATACAAATATATCTCAGTAAACCAATGGAGCTAGAGGCTTTCTCCACCCCATGGCTCACTCAATGTGCAAATATAACATCATATAATATGCATGACATACAATATTACCAACAACTGGAGACAAATCGAGAACATCCACAATTGGATTTACGTTCAAGGACTCCATCATATAACTCCCGAGACCTTCCTGGCGCCTCTCCCATGGTTGAGAAGACTCCATGGAAAAACCCAACTGGAACTCCTCATGAGCCCTATCCAGCGGAAGTCCCACGTTTGGATCATCCTGGTGTCGCTCCCAAAGTCGACCCCACGGCAAAACCCAACTGAAATTCCCAGCGGAATATCCAGCGGATGTCCAAACCAACACACGTCAACTGGCCAGTGACCAAACAATTTTCACACATAACAAGCAATATGGCATGAAAGCACATAATCACACAATGCCATAAACACAAAATCCAACCACAACCTTCCACTAGGTGTGGTGGAGCACACAAGGGATTAAGCCCCAGTTCCAAGGGTTTACCTCAACTCCGAGCCAATGCTCCATACATAAGCTCCAAGCTTAATCCGCTTCCATAGCGTCCATGAGAGGCAACCTATATGATCAACAACATGATCATAAATACAATTCCCATGTAAACCATTCATTTACACAATTAATCATCAATTAAATCACTTAGGCCAAAGGTTATTTACACTTATCTTTCCTTTCCACACCACATGGTTCGAAATTTACAAGGAACCATCCAACAAGGTTCTCAATCCAATTTAACACTTACACTCATCATATAATCCTATCATTTACATATACCAACACACCTTCCTTCATTTCCATTCATTACAATGCATGTTTACATTTCACATTTTCATCAATTTCCACCAATTTCACTAAGTTACAAAAATCCAATATCACCATAAATTTTATTGCACAAATCATCATTATACAATCTTATTACCACATTATACAACAATTCACAACACCATTAACACACAACTTAACCTCACCATTTCATAACACATCAATTTTTTCTAAGTTATAAAATCATCTTTTTCACCTAAAATTTTCAAGGCATTTCTAGCTCCAACACATCATTCTAAGACATTATCATCTAATGCACATTTTCCATTTGAGCTCCCTAACCATACAAATCAACAAAATCCCACTTAGGGTTCATAAATCAAATCTACCAATTAAGCCATTCAAATGGTGAAGAAGCTTACCCAAATTCAAGGCATAAGGCTCCTCCCAAACATACTCCACCATTGGAGCACCTAGAAGCTCCATGAACAAAATTTTTTCTCCACAATTCGGAACTGATTTTGGTCAAGATCTCCCCAAAGAGGCGATTTCAAGGCTTGGGAGTACAACCAATGGCTTTAGAAGGTGTTTTCCATCAAGTTTCAAGCCAAAAATCATTGGATTTGGTGAAGAAATGCTCAAGTTATGGTGAAGAGGAAATTTGAAGGAAATGGCTATGGAGGGGGGGCTGTTTCACGTGAAGAAGAAAGGAGGAAGGAGAGAGAGAACATGGGGGTGAGGGGAAAAGTGAGGGTACTTAAGTGGTTTTTGATCCAGCGGTTCCCTCACGCGATTTATCTTTAATCCAATCATCAATTTCAACTATAAATCCATGATCTACATATTTTTCTCGTTCATGTCATATTTTTATTTTCTAAAACTACTGATAAAAATTTCACTCCTATCGGTACAATTATACCGCAGTATTTTTGCACCGGAAAAATCACTATTCATCAAAATTTTCAAAACTTGCCTATTCACTCAATTTTTCATCCTGAATCCATTTCCGGCATTATTTTTATCATTTGAGTTCTCCTACTCCATTTTTCATGCCTCAGTTTATGTTTCTGGCAAATTACCATTTTGCCCTTGGTACTCATTTGACCCCAATTTCAAGATTTTCACTAATCCTTCCCTTTTAACCCACATTATATCATATAAATCCACATTTGAATTTACGAGGTGTTATACCATTTTCCGTCGAAAACTTCACAAAATCAATTTCTTTTGCATTTATTTTATTCATCCATTTTCGACGGAATTCATTTTCCGACAAAAATCATCGACGTAATCCATTTTCCGTCGAAAAACTTCAAAAATCAATTGCTTTTGCATTTATTTTATTCATCAGTTTTCGACGGAATGCATTTTTCGTCGAAAAACTTCACAAAATCAATTTCTTTTGCATTTATTGTATTCATCAGTTTTCGACGAAATTCTATTTCCGTCGAAAAACTTCACAAAATCAATTTATTATGAATTTATTTTATTCATCTGTTTTCGACGGAATACATTTTCCGTCAAAAATATTCGACGGAATCCAATTTCCTTCGAAAACTTCACAAAATCAATTTCTTTTGCATTTATTTTATTCATCCATTTTCGACGGAATCCGTTTTCCGTCAAAAAACTTCACAATATCAATTTCTTTTGCATTTATTTTATTCATCCATTATCAAAGGAATCCGTTTTCCGTCAAAAAACTTCACAAAATCAATTTCTTTTACATTTATTTTATTCATCCATTTTCAACGGAATTCATTTTCCGTCAAAAATCTTCGACGGAATCCATTTTCCGTCGAAAAACTTCACAAAATCAATTTCTTTTGCATTTATCTTATTCATCAGTTTTCGACGGAATCCTTTTTCCGTCGAAAAACTTCACAAAATCACATTCTTTTGCATTTATTTTATTCATCCGTTTTAGACGGAATACATTTTCCGTCAAAAATCTTCGACGGAATCTCTTTTCCGTCGATAACTTCACAAAATCGATTTCTTTGGCATTTATTTTATTCATCCATTTTCGACGAAATCCGTTTTCCGTCAAAAAACTTCACAATATCAATTTCTTTTGCATTTATTTTATTCATCCATTTTCGACGGAATCCGTTTTTCGTCAAAAAGCTTCACAAAATGAATTTCTTTTCCATTTATCTTATTCATCCGTTTTCAACGGAATTCATTTTCCGTCCAAAATCTTCGACGGAATCCAATTTTTGTCGAAAAAAATTACAAAATCAATTTTTTTTTGCATTTATTTAATTCATCCGTTTTCGACGGAATTCATTTTCAATCAAAAATCTTCGACGGAAATCATTTTCCGTCAAAAATCTTCGACGGAATCCATTTTCCGTCGAAAATCTTCACAAAATCAAATTCTTTTGCATTTATTTTATTCATCCATTTTCGACGGAATTCATTTTCCGTCAAAAATCTTCGACGGAATCCATTTTCCGTCAAAAATCTTCTACGGAATCAATTTTCCGTCAAAAAACTTCACAAAATCGATTTCTTTTGCATTTATTTTATTCATCCATTTTCGACGGAATGCATTTTCCATCAAAAATCTTCGACGGAATCCATTTTTCGTCAAAAATCTTCTACGGAATCAATTTTCCGTCAAAAAACTTCACAAAATCAATTTCTTTTGCATTTATATTATTCATCCATTTTTTACGGAATTCATTTTCCGTCAAAAATCTTCGACGGAATCCATTTTTCGTCGAAAAACTTCACAAAATCAATTTCTTTTACATTATTTAATTCATCCGTTTTCGACGGAATTTGTTTTCCTTCGAAAAACAACACAAAATCAATTTATTTTGCAATTATTTTATTCACCATTTTCGACGGAATTCATTTTCCGTCAAAAATCTTCGACGGAATCCATTTTCCATCAAAAATCTTCTACGGAATCCTTTTTGTCGAAAAACTTCAAAAAATCAATTTCTTTTGCATTTATTTTATTAATCCATTTTCGACGAAATTCTTTTCCGTCGAAAATCTTCACAAAATCTATTTATTTTGCATTTATTTTATTCATCTGTTTTCGACGGAATCCATTTTCCGTCGAAAACTTCACAAAATCAAATTCTTTTGCATTTATTTTATTCATCCATTTTCGATGGAATTCATTTTCCGTCAAAAAATTCACAATATCAATTTCTTTTGCATTTATTCTATTCATCCATTTTCGACGGAATCCATTTTCCGTCAAAAAAACATCACAAAATCAATTTCTTTTGCATTTATTTTATTCATCCATTTTCGATGGAATTCATTTTCCGTCAAAAATCATCGACGAAATCCATTTTCCGTCGAAAAAATTCACAAATCAATTTCTTTTGCATTTATTTTATTCATCCGGTTTCGACGGAATTCATTTTTCTTCAAAAATCTTCGATGGAATCCTTCCGACGAAGATTTTTGACGGAAAATGAATTCCGTCGAAAATGGATGAATAAAATAAATGCAAAAGAAATTGATTTTATGAAGTTTTTCAACAAAAAATGGATTCCGTCGAAAATGGATGAATTAAATTAATGCAAAAGAAATTTATTTTGTGAAGTTTTTCGACGGAAAATTAATTCCGTCGAAAATGGATGAGTTAAATAAATGCAAAAGAAATTGATATTGTGAAATTTTTAGATGGAAAACAGATTCCGTCGAAAATGGATGAATAAAATAAATGCAAAAGAAATTGATTTTATGAAGTTTTTCGGCGAATTCCGTCGAAGATTTTTGACGGAAAATGAATTCCGTTGAAAATGGATGAATACAATAAATGAAAAAGAAATTTATTTTATGAAGTTTATCGACGAAAAATGGATTCCGTCGAAGATTTTTGATGAAAAATGTATTCCGTCGAAAACGGATGAATAAGATAAATGCAAAAGAAATTGATTTTGTGTAGTTTTTCGTCGAAAAATGGATTCCGTAGAAGATTTTTGACGGAAAATGGATTCCGTCGAAGATTTTTGACGAAAAATGTATTCTGTCGAAAACGGATGACTAAAATAGATGGAAAAGAAATTAATTTTGTGAAGTTTTTCGACGGAAAAAGAATTTCGTCGAAAAGGGATAAATAAAATAAATGCAAAGGAAATTGATTTTGCAAGTTTTTCGACGAAAAATGGATTCCGTCGAAGATTTTTGACGGAAAATGTACTCCGTCGAAAATGGATGAATTAAATTAATGCAAAAGAAAATTATTTTGTGAAGTTTTTCGACGGAAAATGAATTCTGTCGAAAATGGATAAATAAAATAAATGCAAAAGAAATTGATATTGTGAAATTTTACGATGGAAAACGGATTCCGTCGAATATGGATGAATAAAATAAATGCAAAAGAAATTGATTTTATGAATTTTTTCGACGAAAAATGGATTCCGTCGAAGATTTTTGACGGAAAATGAATTCCGTTGAAAATTGATGAATAAAATAAATGCAAAAGAAATTGATTTTATTAATTTTTCGACGAAAAATGGATTCCGTTGAAGATTTTTGACAAAAAATGTATTCCGTCGAAAACGGATGAATAAAATAAATGCAAAAGAAATTGATTTTGTGAAGTTTTTCGACGGAAAATGGATTCCGTAGAAGATTTTTGACGGAAAACGAAGATTTTTGATGGAAAATGAATTCCGTCGAAAACGGATGAATAAAATAATTGCAAAAGAAATTGATTTTGTGAATTTTATTAATTTTTCGACGAAAAATGGATTCCGTAGAAGATTTTTGACAGAAAATGGATTCCGTCGAAGATTTTTGACGAAAAATGTATTCTGTCGAAAACGGATGACTAAAATAGATGCAAAAGAAATTGATTTTGTGAAGTTTTTCGACGGAAAAAGAATTTCGTCGAAAACGGATTAATAAAATAAATGCAAAGGAAATTGATTTTGTAAGTTTTTCGTCGGAAAATGGATTCCGTCGAAGATTTTTGACGGAAAATGTATTCCGCCGAAAATGGATGAATTAAATTAATGCAAAAGAAATATATTTTGTGAAGTTTTTCGACGGAAAATGAATTCTGTCGAAAATGGATGAATAAAATAAATGCAAAAGAAATTGATATTGTGTAATTTTTCAATGGAAAACGGATTCCGTCGAAAATGGATGAATAAAATAAATGCAAAAGAAATTGATTTTATGAATTTTTTCGACGAAAAATGGATTCCGTCGAAGATTTTTGACGAAAAATGAATTCCGTTGAAAATGGATGAATAAAATAAATGCAAAAGAAATTGATTTTATGAAGTTTTTGAACGAAAAAAGAATTCCGTCGAAGATTTTTGACGAAAAATGTATTCCGTCGAAAACGGATGAATAAAATAAATGCAAAAGAAATTGATTTTGTGAAGTTTTTCGACGGAAAACAAATTCCGTCGAAAACGGATGAATAAAATAAATTCAAAAGAAATTTATTTTGTGAAGTTTTTCGACGGAAAACAAATTTCGTAGAAGATTTTTGACGGAAAATTGATTCCGTCGAAGACTTTTGACGGAAAATGAATTCCATCGAAAACGGACGAATAAAATAAATGCAAAAGAAATTGATTTTGTGACGATTTTCGACTGAAAACGGATTCCGTCGAAAATGGATGAATAAAATAAATGCAAGAGAAATTGGTTTTGTGAAGTTTTTCGACGGAAAATGGATTCCGTCGAAGATTTTTGACGGAAAATGTATTCCATCGAAAATGGATGAATTAAATTAATGCAAAAGAGATTGATTTTATGAAGTTTTTCGACGAAAAATGTATTCCGTCGAAAACGGATTAATAAAATAAATGTAAAAGAAATTGATTTTGTGAATATTTTTAACGGAAAATGAATTCCGTCGAAAACGGATGAATAAAATAAATGCAAAAGAAATTGATTTTGTGAAGTTTTTCGACGGAAAATGGATTCCGTCGAAGATTTTCGACGAAAAATGTATTCCGTCGAAAATGGATGAATAAAATAAATGCAAAAGAAATTGATTTTGTGAAGATTTTTAACGGAAAATGAATTCCGTCGAAAACGGATGAATAAAATAAATGCAAAAGAAATTGATTTTATGAAGTTTTTGAACGAAAAAAGGATTCCGTCGAAGATTTTTGACGAAAAATGTATTCCGTCGAAAACGGATGAATAAAATAAATGCAAAAGAAATTGATTTTGTGAAGTTTTTCGACGGAAAACAAATTCCGTCGAAAACGGATGAATAAAATAAATTCAAAAGAAATTTATTTTGTGAAGTTTTTCGACGGAAAATTGATTCCGTAGAAGATTTTTGACGGAAAATGGATTCCGTCGAAGACTTTTGACGGAAAATGAATTCCATCGAAAACGGATGAATAAAATAAATGCAAAAGAAATTGATTTTGTGACGATTTTCGACTGAAAACGGATTCCGTCGAAAATGGATGAATAAAATAAATGCAAGAGAAATTGGTTTTGTGAAGTTTTTCGACGGAAAATGGATTCCGTCGAAGATTTTTGACGGAAAATGAATTCCGTCGAAAATGGATGAATAAAATAAATGCCAAAGAAATTGATTTTCTGAAGTTTTTCGACGAAAAATGGATTCCGTCGAAGATTTTTGACGAAAAATGTATTCCGTCGAAAACGGATGACTAAAATAAATGCCAAAGAAATTGATTTTCTGAAGTTTTTCGACGAAAAATGGATTCCGTCGAAGATTTTTGACGGAAAATGTATTCCATCGAAAATGGATGAATTAAATTAATGCAAAAGAAATTGATTTTATGAAGTTTTTCAACAAAAAATGTATTCCGTCGAAAACGGATTAATAAAATAAATGCAAAAGAAATTGATTTTGTCAAGATTTTTAACGGAAAATGAATTCCGTCGAAAACGGATGAATAAAATAAATGCAAAAGAAATTGATTTTGTGAAGTTTTTCGACAGAAAATGGATTCCGTCGAAGATTTTTGATTGAAAATGAATTCCGTCGAAAATGGATGAATAAAATAAATGCCAAAGAAATTGAATTTCTGAAGTTTTTCGACGAAAAATGGATTCCGTCGAAGATTTTTGACGAAAAATGTATTCCGTCGAAAATGGATGAATAAAATAAATGCAAAAGAAATTGATTTTGTGAAGATTTTTAACGGAAAATGAATTCCGTCGAAAACGGATAAATAATATAAATGCAAAAGAAATTGATTTTATGAAGTTTTTGAACGAAAAAAGGATTCCGTCGAAGATTTTTGACGAAAAATGTATTCCGTCGAAAACGGATGAATAAAATAAATGCAAAAGAAATTGATTTTGTGAAGTTTTTCGACGGAAAATGTAACGCCCTCCCTTGTATGCATCCAAGAGAGTCGTTTGCTAAGCGGAATTAGAGTCGTTAACGTCACATGAGCCAACAAAGATTTTCATAGCAATATAAAAATCCGTAAGACGTTTCAATAGTTCTTATAACTTCTGTTTGGATGATAAAAATATTTCAAGTGATTTAGAAGGAGCACGTTGAGGGCTTCACGTGCATATAAAATAATAGTAAATCGGAGTTCGTTTGCTCATAAAAACACCACCCGTAAGGTGCACTGTAAAAATTTCAGCACATAAGTCTTTCAAAAATTCCTTTCACAAAGGTTTTCCAAAATAGCCGCTGTTCATAAAAGTTCAAGATAAAATAGAGATGATAGAGTCTACAGTCATCCAAGAGTACCAAAATATTAATCATTACAGTCATCCAATCAATCAAACAGCAACAATACAAGTCCATTCATCAGCAAGCAACAGCAAACATCATGCCTTCAAATGCTTTTACGTCCTCCTGCCATTTAGGAAAATAGCAGCCCCGAAGGGGTGAGAATAATCCCAGTAGTGTGGCAACAAAACCAGTAATATAACAGTATTAACTAGGCACAAAATCATAAACAGTCACTTCAACATATCCTTATTCCTTTTCCTTTTTCCTTTTCATCATATTCATATATATAGCGCATATAACGCCTTTCCTTTTCATCATATTCATATATATTGCGTATATAACGCCTTTCCTTTGCGCTTTTAGCACCGTCGTGCGCGCACTTCACAGTGGAATCAAATATACCTTGGCACCTGAGCTCCATGTGGATTCCAACTGTGGGCCTATGCGGACTGATGCCAAGTGTCCCATACCCCGGTACCTTGGGGATGCCTATATGATGCTTGCTCAAACACATGGTCCTGTACATAACTATTCTAAAAAGCAAGACCTATATGCTCTTGGTACATGCATGCCATGCTATGCTTTCACACACAAAACGTACAAAAATGCGGTATGATGTAAGGTGCATGCTTATATACCTTTCATATAGCCATCACGGCACATATACTTTTCATATGCGTCATGCTGCCACATAACGTCTTTACCTCATAATCATATAGCCATCACGGCACATTTTTGGCAGTTTCCTTTCATCATAAGGAACATAATACTTTTACGGAATATGGAGCATCATGTCACAATTTTATACCAGTAGTCAATAGTCACATTAGGTAATATCGCCTGACACTTACCTTGCGTGCCTTAAACAATACCAAACAGCAGCGAAGTATCTCACTTCTTAAGCGCACCAAAATCAATTACAACCAATCATTTACAGCGGCGATTTACAGCAGAAACAGTGAGCATACAGTAGTGTTTTACAGTGGAAAACAGTGAGCATACAACAGCGTTTTACAGCAGAAAACAGTGACGTTTGTTCTTAAAACAGTGAGCAGAAAACAGTGAGTTGTTCCTTAAAAACAGTGGGCAGAAACAGTGACGTTTTCCTTAAAAACAGTGGGCAGAAACAGTGACGTTTTACTTAAAAACAGTGGACAGGAACAGTGACGTTTTACAGCAGAAAAACAGTAGCACCTTACAGCAGAAACAGTGACCATTTTCAAACAGAAACAGTGGCACTTTGGACCTCAAAATAGTGGCAGAACAGTGGCATTAGACAGTGGCAGAAACAGTGGCATTTGAATGGTTGCATTTGAACATGAAACAGTGACATAGGTAGAGGTATTTGCACATCAAAACAGTGGCATAAAGAGGGATTTTTGAACATTAAGACAGTGGCATACATGGTGATTAAAACAGTGGCATAAATCATGATTTTTGGACATTAAAACAGTGGCATAAATAGTGGGGTTTGAACATCAATAGGGTGGTTATTTTATGCAGAAACAGTGGCTCATTAGGTACTAAAACAGTGAGTATTTTTGGTGCAAAACAGTGGCATGTGTGGCATTAAAACAGTGAGCATTTTATGCAGAAACAGTGGCACATTATGTACTAAAACAGTGAGCATTTTATGCAGAAACAGTGGCACATTATGTACTAAAACAGTGAGCATTTTATGCAGAAACAGTGAGTATTGTGTGCAGAAACAGTGGCATCAAAATGGTGAGCTTGTCCAACCGAAACAGTGGTATATGCATCCTCAAAACAGTGGCACATTCATACATAAACAGTGGCATATACTTAAGCATAACCATGAGACTTTCATGCATACAAATCCTCATAAAATAGCTCCGTCCTTATTCCTTTACCATACTCATTCAAGAATCCAAAACAAAACATATTCAAAGAGACATTCAAGAACACACATGATTACACACCATGAAAGAGGTCTAAGTTCTAGGCTTACCTCTTGTAGCACACACTTCTTGCTCACACACCACACCTTTCTAGTTCTACCAACAACAAGTCCACACTTCCTAGGAGATGATCTATGCGCATAAATGGTGAGGAGGAACAATCTTGGACAGCTTCCAAGGGTGAGGAACAAAGCTGGACAGTGAGGGAAAGTGAGGAGAAAAAACTTACACTTGCTTGGGGGTATAGGCCACGGTTTTGAGAGGTGAGGGAAGGTGAGTTAGTTTAGTCTTCTTGCTCCAAGGGTGCTTGTATGTTCGGCTAGGAGTGAGGGAATGAGGGAGGAACTTGGCTGCACTTGTGCAAAGTGGGGAAGGCCTCTTGTTGTGCGCATAACTTAAAGGAAAAGTGAGGGGAGGTTGCAATGATAACAAATCTGATTACTTGTGAGGATGGGGCTGCAAACTTGGTTTGAACAAGCAAAGGTTTGCTTCTTGGTTACTCTATGCACATGCAAGGAGGTGAGGGGGAGTTGTCATCATGAGCACATGTAAGAGGGTTCTCTAAGTCAACAAGCAAGACATTTTTGTGGCAGCCTAGAATCTGAATGGAAGCTGCCCTTGTGCGCATATGATGAGGGAGATGCAGCCCAAAATCCTTCTTTGGTTGCATGTGGAGGCAAGGGGCAGATTTGGTTCATGATGGACTGCCAAAAGCATGCAGAAATCTGCACATTTCAGCCTCATGATGGAAGGTGTAAGGTGATTCTCCAAGTCAACACTCAATGCAGATTTTGTGTCATAAAAATCTGCTCTTATGACTCCTCCATGTGCGCCTAAAATGAAGAAGAATGCAGCCCAAAATAATGCTAAGGAGTACATGTGTCTTCCATGCAATGAAGTTGAATTCAAATGGTGCACAAGCCTAGGTGATGTGGCGGTCATGCAAGGGAAAGTTGGCAGATTTACAAAGTCTATCTACTCTCTTTTTGCGCAAGGATGAGGGGGAAAAATACATCAAGCCATGTGAAAGTTCCTTGGTACACAAACAACCTTGTTGGACAAGGCTTAGGGGAGGTAAGAGTGGTTACAATATTGGGCTGAATCAAGGTAGATCCAAAAGCCTCCTTGGGCCATCGGCCAAAGCACACAAAGGGTCCAACAAAACAAGTTTAAAGATGACAAGTCCACACACTAGCCCACTTCCTAAGTCCAATAAACACCAAAGCCTTATACACACAATCAAATTACTCATATGATTTTAATAAAAGATTCACATGCCTACATATGTACCCTCCTTTCATTTAATTTAAATACTTACCTTAGTCTCATCCAATGATAAAGGTCAAACAATACGCAAGCCATCAAACATACACATGCATCTATCTCATTTTAACACTTATGTATTTTACTAATTATGTGGGATGTTACACTCTCCCCACCAAATAGGAATTTTGTCCGCAAAATAAACTTACTTAAGAGCTAAACAGTTTTGGATAGCGTTTCCGAATGTCGTCCTCGCGCTCCCAAGTGGCTTCAGCTGCCGATCTGTTGTTCCATAATACTTTCACCAACGGAATCTCTTTAGAACGGAGTCGCTTGACGGATCTTTCAAGAATTTGGAACGGTTGCACTTGATACGTCAGATCTTCCTTTAGTTCCACTTCTTCCGGCTGTAATACGTGAGATGGATCCGAGAGATATCTCCGTAGCTGCGACACATGAAATACATTGTGAATTCCTGACAGATTGGGTGGTAAAGCCAACCGGTATGCAGACTCTCCAATCCGGTCCATTATCAGATACGGTCCTAAGTACCGTGGACTTAACTTCTTTACTCCCATTCTCCTTCCGAGTCCCGATGTAGGTGTGATTCTCAAGAATACATGGTCTCCGACTTCGAAAGATAGGTGCTTATGACGCTTGTCGTAATAACTCTTCTGTCTGGCCTGAGCCCGCTGCATATTTTCTCGAATCGTCTTTACCTGTTTGGATGTTTCTTGAATTATATCAGGTCCTAACATACTTCGCTCACCCACTTCAGTCCAGCATAAAGGGGATCTGCATTTTCTCCCATACAAAGCTTCATACGGTGCCATCTGAATACTGGAGTGGTAACTATTGTTGTAAGCAAATTCGATCAAAGAAAGATAATTATCCCAGCTGCCTCCTAACTCCAAAACACATGCTCGCAACATGTCCTCTAATGCTTGAATGGTGCGTTCTGTCTGTCCATCAGTCTGCGGATGACAAGCAGTACTCAATTTCAAGTGAGTCCCTAATGCTCTTTGAAAAGATTCCCAGAACTTAGATGTAAACTTGGGATCACGATCACTGACAATACTCGTAGGAACTCCGTGCAGCTTCACAATCTCCTGCAGGTACATTCTAGCAAGCCTCTCTGTATTATACGTGGTTCTAACACGCAAGAAATGAGCTGACTTCGTTAAACGATCAACAATCACCCAGATAGAATCATATCCTTCTCGCGTCCGAGGAAGTCCAACTACAAAATCCATCGCAATACTGTCCCACTTCCATTCGGGTATCTCCAAAGGTTGAAGAAGTCCCGAGGGTTTCTGATGTTCGTACTTCACCTTCTGACAAGTTAGGCATCGACATACATACTCAGCAATATCACGCTTCATACCCGGCCACCAAAACGAGGTCTTCAAATCATGGTACATCTTTGTGGATCCAGGATGAACTGCATACTTACCCTTGTGAGCTTCCTGCAAAACTTCTTGCTTCAACTCTTCATTTGGCACAACTAACCGACCTTGGAATCTCCATGTATCATTCTCATCCTTTACTACCTCTTGGTTACCAACCAATTCGCGGACTAACTCTTCATCTTTCTGAGCCTCCTTAATTCTACTTATCAATTCATTCTCCACCTTTATACTTCCCAATCTTATGCTATGCCCTCTCTCCTCTACAGATAAATTCAAGTCTCGAAAGGCCTCAAACAATTTCAATTCTTCCATCATCAGAGTTGCAGTGTGCAGTGTCTTCCTACTCAGGGCGTCAGCTACCACGTTTGCCTTTCCTGGGTGGTATTTAAGTTCAAAATCGTAGTCCTTCAGAAATTCCATCCACCGTTGTTGCCGCATATTCAGCTCCTTCTGGTCGAACAAATACTTCAAACTCTTATGATCGCTGAACACGTCAAACTGCGAACCATACAAGTGGTGCCTCCAGATTTTAAGTGCGAATACTACAGCTGCTAACTCCAAATCGTGCGTAGGATAATTTTCTTCGTGAGGCTTTAGTTGTCGAGATGCATAGGCTACCGCCATACGATCCTGCATCAACACGCATCCAAGTCCTTTCAGCGACGCATCACAGTATACTTCGAACTTCCGGGTAGGATCCGGAATCGTGAGTACGGGAGCACTCGTTAACCTGCTCTTCAGTTCCATGAAACATTCTTCACAAGCTTCAGTCCACTCAAACGGCTTATCCTTCCGAGTGAGACGGGTAAGAGGTTGCACTATCTGTGAGAAATTCTGGATAAACCTTCGATAATATCCAGCAAGACCTAAAAAACTTCTTACTTCAGTGACAGTCTTGGGTCGTTCCCAATTCATGACAGCTTCAACCTTGTTGGGGTCTACCGCGATACCTTCTGTTGAAATAACATAGCCCAGAAACTGGACCTCTTTAAGCCAAAACTCGCACTTCGACCATTTCGCGTACAACTGCTTCTCCTTCAAGATTTGCAAGACAATCCTCAGATGTTCCGCATGCAGCTCTTCATTAGTAGAGTAAATCAGGATATCATCGATAAACACAATAACAAACTGATCAAGGAACGGGCGGAAGATGCGGTTCATGTAGTCCATGAATACCGCTGGGGCATTTGTAAGTCCAAATGGGATCACCTGATATTCGTAGTGCCCAAAACGAGTCCTAAAAGCTGTTTTCGGAATATCCTCCGGTTTGACCCGGATC
>JAVKPL010000753.1:0-15109 GCA_032173675.1 Gastrolobium villosum
ATTATGATATGACAGCTTTTTTTCAATTTTACACACAAACTGAGATTGTTATACAAATCCGAATGATGAGCAAATTTTTTAAAATCTCTTACCAAATATGGTGAACTAGAAAACCGTCTTAAGTTTCTCAGGCACCTAAAAAAATTCCCCTATTAAACACCCGGAAGTACAAATTTTCCTTAGCCTTTGATATTCTAAATATTAGGATCAGCCCCTTTTTCTGAAAATTCTAAGACTCTGGATTCAGAAACTAGACACCTGACTCTAGGCACCAAATTCGAAATTTTAGGTTAAATATGGAGCTTTTAAGATGACTGCCCAAGCGGTTTAATTAAATGAACGAAGTCTTTCAAGTCTCAAGGCAACGAAATTACATGGGAATTCAGCCTTCAAGTATGTAATTTAAGTCTCGATTTGTTATGCTAAATTGCTAACTTAGATAAAGGAAATTAAAACCTCTTATCCTTAGCAACCAATTACAAGCATTAAAGTATGAGAAAAATATTTATCCTTTTAAATGACACGATTTATATCTTTTCACTCTCACAAAAAGATAGGACTCACACCTTTATTTTTTTTTTTGTCAACCCTTTCTTCTCCTTTATCTATTTTTTTCTCTCTCTTAAAATGACACAATTTTACATCCTTTAAAATGATACACACTTTACCCTTAAAGTATTTTGGTTATTTATTGGGTTCCCTTATATTTTTAATGGGATTTGATTTTCTCATGTTACATGAGAATTCATCTCATGTTGTGACTTAACTAGTGGTGGCCCCCATATTTATTAAAAAAAAAAAGAAAAAAAAAATTGCACGCAAATCGAATAATTACTAACATGAGAGTTAAATTCTCACGCAACATGAGAAATTGTTTTCCCATTTTTAATTTATTCAAAAATAACATTCCAAATCATAATCCACTGCATTCGAGAGGAATGATACATCTTTAAGAGCTAAGGTAACAAATGCAAACAGCTCCAATTGTATTGGCTAACAGTGGCCTCTGAAAATATGAACACGAAGCACTGCATCTTCTCTGTTGATGAGCTCAAAGACACAAACCTCTCCACGTACCAATTCATTTTCTCCTGCAAATTGGGACCAACCACTAGACAATATGCCATTGTTGCGTCGATAACCAAGCAACTTTACGGGCCACAATTTCTTTCCAAATTGTAACTTCACAATCTGTGTCTTGTTGTTATTCAAGCAATCTTTGATGAAGGCCCTTGGTACATGCTGCATCAAGTTATATTTTCATCACCATGATAAGATCACAGCCTAACTTAAGAGTTAATGTAAGTACAACAATAACTACAAGCTTGCTGCTTGCTTGGTATGAAGTTTTTCCATACAGATATATATGTATACATATATATATATATATATATATATATATATGTATACATATATATGTATACATATATATATGTATACATATATATGATATGTATACATATATATGTATATATATATATGTATACATATATATGTATATATATATATATATATATATATATATATATATATTTAATTTGGTCAGTGCTTAACTTAACCTCACCGGTCTAACTCCCGAGTTAATATTGATTGTGAAAAAGGGATTTTCTGAGGCAAATTTATTAGCGTCATTCAGTGCTCCATTTGTGAAGGGGCAGTGAGTTGCCTTCTCACCTGTGGCATGGCAACAAAACCACTTAGTTTAAGGATTCACTCTGCACAATTTTAAAATATCTATATTTGTATTTTAGCTTGATTCAACTTTAGCTTTTCATAAGGAGTAATAAGATATTAACTACCACTTGGTCACACAGCATTGATGTTTAAGATTTACCTTTTCTGGTAACAACAGTTTTATTTTCAACATCCACAACTCTCTGAGGGTCTAGCCAATTGATTCCCTCTCCTTGAACGGATTCTAAGGAAGAAAGTTACAACCATTTCTATGCAGATCAAACAAAATAATACTTTGAAAGAAAGACCAACTTAGAATTTAACTGTGACTTGGTTTAAAGCTTCATGAACAAGGGTATGTTATGAAAATATGAACACAAAAACTCATGAAATACATGAAATGAAATGAAAAGGATAATCCAATCATGAGATACATACCATCCGATTCTTTCTTTACAGATGAAAATTTAGACTTCTCAAAGTTTGTGCCTTCAGTTTGGACATGCTGAGGCAAGTTTTGCTCTGTGGATCTTCTCTTAACATCTCCACTTGTGCCAGTTCTTGATTTTTTACGTGGTTGAGGAGAAGACATTGGTGATTTTTCTCTAGTCTTATGGCATGGTGGTATCTCATCTAAAATTTTAACTGAGTCATCATCACTGATCCGGTCAAGGTTGTACTGTTCTGTCTGTACATCTTGAGAGACATGCAAAGGATAATCTATTTCAAGGGTACTCTTATCAAATATGTGTACCTCAAAATGACAAGTTTGCTTGTATTCAAACAACACCAAATGACCATGATCTAGGGAGTAATATGTAGCAAATTCTTTCCAACCCTTTTGAAGCCAAACATCACCATCATGTTTAGTCCAAAATACTTCCCATTTAGTGCCATCTGGAGGTTTGAGAAACATTGGGTTTGACATGTCACCACCATATTTCCTAACGAAATTGTATGGAATCTTCTGCAAAGAACTTTCTGTCAGCCTAGCATGCATAATGAAATTACAGGCATAACAGAAAAATTCAAATGTACCTCACAATAAAAATCCAAAAATAAAAATAAAAATGAAAATATACGGAGGAAAAAGGAATGAAGGAAAGAATGTTTACAAGCTTTCCATCTGCAAGACTTGTTCCAGGAATAATCTTGAAGAAAAGGATTGGAGTGGGGTCAGGGCGCTTACTCATGGATGTTGCTACTTGTGTTCCACCCTCTGTCTCTGTGTATGCTTAGTGGCAACAACCAGTAGATTTTATGATCTGTGATCAGTTGAGTCAAATAGTAAGATTTTATTACCTTCACGAGACATTGGTCAAAATTTTGAATTCCCACAAAATCCTTAAGTTTTATAATTGATACCTAGGAGATGACATAAGCGTACTTCCTAGGTATCAATTACCATTTTATAATTTTCAAACATATTTGCCCTACAATGGCCAAACCAAACATTTTAGGGCATCTAACATATACCAAGCTTCAAGTGGCCAACAACTTAGTTCATCCTATTCCAAGATATTCCATAGGCCTTCAACATCCTTTAAAACAACATGAATTATATTTTCAACATGTATTCCCCTAGCATGGCCGAACCACACCCTAGGGAGTTCCATCAATTTCCCATTCTTTCCAATGGTTATCAATTAGTTCACCTTCATTAGACTGCCGATTGACTATTAATTAGTTCCAATGTCGAATTAAACAACTTCACTTACTTATTTCCAAAGAAATGGCCTAAAGGGTATCTTAGAGGGTTATTATGCGTTCTCATGGTTCAAATGACTAATCAATTAGTCTAATTACCTTAACCTAGCTCATAGGTCATACACATCCCGTAAACATTCAAACACATTCTCACCTAATTTTCCACACATATGGTCTAATTAGTGTCATAGGCCATTCACCACATTTTTATGAATTCCTCGACTAACCAATCAATCCATTTAGTATAATAACACCTAGGACATGTTCCCCATTCTTTAAAAGAACTCAAAATACAATTTCCACACCCAAAAATTACATGAAGGCCAAAAATGGTATATATAGGGTTCATGAAGGTTTTAAATTTTTTTTACAACCTTTACTTGGTTCAAACCACTGCGCAACCAATATCACAATATACAATGAGTCTTAACATCATTAATACAACATGGAACACACTTGAACCTTATTTTTACTCATGAAGGCCGAAATGCACATTGGTAGTTTCATGAGAATCTTTCAAACTTTTAACATCACATGCTTTTATACATACTATAACCATACATGAACACATTCCTTCAACACTCAATCAACCATTCATGCTCTAGCAATTTCACCATTCTCTCAAAAATTGTTCATGAAACCCTCACTTGAAACTCAAAGAATCCACCAATAAAAATGTATTTTCTTACCTCACCCAATTCCTAAGCCTCTAAAAGAACAACCTCCAAGCCTTGAATCAACCAAAACTCAACATTTATTTTCGGCCATGAACAGTTCCGCGAAGGGGAAGATGAGAAAATCTCTTGATTCTAAGCTTTCCAAAGTAAAATGGCTTATGGGTTTTGTTCAAAATGATCTAAGCTACAAGTTTCATGTTGAGTGTTTAGTGTTTTGATAGCTAGAATTGAAGAAGAAAAACTTGCAAATGGAAGGGAGCAGGACGCTGGTTTGCTGGCTGGACGACAGGGAGAGTGGAAGAGACTTAAATGAATAGTGTCTGCCTTAGTCACTTACATGGGATGTTTCGTAAAACTTAATGACTGTTGTTTTGATTGTCTTTTGATTTTTTTTTTTTTTAAAAAAAGTTTTTGTAGAATAGTTTATAAAAACTGTTTTTTAGAATATAAAACAAGGAAAAATATCCGTATGTGTTATAAATAATTTATTGGTTGTTCATATCTTTTTTTTTTTGGTACAGATCGGTTGTTCATATCTATTATATAATCATTATGACCGTTGGAAATGTTATGATTGTTGGAGATGTTATAGCTATTGGAAAATAATTTCAATTATAGTAACTTTCATGTCTCTTCTCTTATCTCTTTTATCTCTATATTGTAATTCTTATTCTTCTAATTCATAGTAATTTTCTTCTAATTCGTAGTAATTTTACACGAAAAAATATTTCTGCAGTTAATTCAGATAAGTTATCTGTATTTATTTCCAAAACGACGTCATTTTGGTATTGAAATCTTAAAAAATAATAAATATAAAGACTATTATAACCCTGAAATAAATTAAAATTACAAAAATACCATGATTTTCGCCCAAAACGACGTCGTATTTGGCTTACTGCAGATAACTTATATGCATTAACTGCAGAGAAAAGCGAACCCAATTTTACAACACGTTATCAGCACGAAAGCTCTGGACTACCTCAGCCTATGATGCATGGACACGGACACGGGACACGACACGCCGACACGTTAATTCTAAAAAATATCATATTTGGACACGTTGGGACACGTTTTGATATTAAATGAAATTTTTAATATATATAATATAATTTATATTTAATAACAGAAAAAATCAATTTATAAATTATTTCTTTTATATTTAGTTAATAAAAAAAACAAAAAAAAAAAACGTGTCCGAGAGTGTCCGAGCGTTGACCGCGTGTCCGAAAAAGTTGACTGCGTGTCGAAAAAACATGTCCGAGGGTTGACCACGTGTCCCCAAATGTTGACCGCACGTCGGAACGTGTCCGACATCCGACACACAAATTTTCAAAACATTTGTGTGTCCGTGCTATGTAGACCTCAGCTACTTTGGATTGCATGTCCAGCCGCTTGGGAAGTGACACGTGTCTCGTCATAGTAGCTGACTACTTCAGCGACTATGGTGTCATGGTAGTTTGAAAAAAGATTCTGACTCCGAGACATTCATGTATATTATATTAGAAAAAGGGACGGTATGATCAATGTCCCCTTAAAATCCGCCACTTACTGCTTCATCGGTACCGTCGCCACCAGGTTTTCATGAATTCCTCATCCAAATGAGTTTTTGTTGTTTTCAGTTTATATGATGAGAAAAGTATTTATCCTTTTAAATGATACAATTTATATCCTTTCACTCTCATAAAGATGTGCGACCCACACATTTATTTTTTTGTCAACTCTTTCTCCTCCTTTATCTATTTCTTTCTTTCTTTTAAAATGACACAACTTTACGTCCGAGAGATACTTTACCCTTATATGATTCAAATGAAATTGTAGTTGCGTATGCATTTTGGATTTTTGGTATTTCCTTCTTCTTCTTTTTCATTATTTCTTTTTCTTTTATTTCTTTATTTTTCTCCTTTTTGAAAACTACGAAGGTCTTTTTGCTATCAAAATATATTCCATTATTTGGTTGCATACGTAGTTGTCTAAAGAGTAAGGTAGCTTTTGGAAGACGTGTTAGAATTGGACGGAATGTAATGTTGGGCAAGCGCCTTCTTATACAGGATACGTACAGAACTCCTAGAGGGGGGTGAATAGGTGTTCTGAACTTTTTCATCAGTCTCTATATGCCCAAAATAATTTTTCACAATGCTAAGAATAATGTAGTAACAGAATGCGTACCTTAGCAATTTATAGAGTATAAACGCAGCAATGTAATTTTCTTAAACAAAACAGAAAATGATTAATTTCCAAATACCAGAAAACAGTTTAGGTGCTACAACAATTATAATAGAATCAGTGTAACTGTCAGTCTCTAAACAAAATATTCAGAAATAAAATCAGAGAGTAGGGTGCTACGTCCAGACTGAAGTAACTACAGATATTTTATTTATCACAAGTGTACCTGTTTTACAAACACGCGTCACACAAGCAATCAAACAAAATATCAAAAATCTTCCTAGTGCCTACACTGCTCCAAGCTCTGAGAATAATCTCAAGCCGAACCTACGGAGTTCACCAACTCCTCTCACACAAGACCTCCACTTTCCCTAGTGGATTCTTGAGGCTCCAAGCCTTGAGACACACTCTCAAGCCAAGCACAAGGTTGCCAACCCACACGGTTGCACCTACACACCTAGGACAGATTTACAACACGCAACAACTCCACTTTAACAACCAATACAATATCTCAGATTTAAAACAGAAAATCTTTCAACCTATTACAAAGTCCTATCTCACTTGATATATCAAATAAGACACAACAACAAGCTCCACGAATGATATGATGTATGCAAAAAATTTAGAGCACAATTATATGTAAATTTTTAGCAATAAGGAACTTGTATTTATTTATATCAAGTATCTAAATGATGGACACTAAAAATTCTGATTTAAAAAGAAATTATCACACTATATCCAGAAAAAATCAGAATTGTAATTTCTCTCAAAATTTCACAAAAAAAATCAGAATTAGTTATAGATAAATCTTTTAGTAATAAACCACAAGAAATCTGAATTTTAATCACAATATATCTCAATTAAAACAGAAAATTCAGATTTAATATTTCAACAATAAAATTCCTAGAACAATTCAAGATTAGGTTTCTAAACAATAAATCCCAAACAGAAAATCTGAATTAAAACACTGTATAACAAAAACTCAGATTTAATATTTATTTATTTTTCTTATTTTTTCAATCTTTCACAAAAAAATTAGAAACACAAATCTTACACAAAGAGCATCAAGATTTCTACTATATTCACTTAATATCAAAACAAAGAAATCAAAATACTCACAACATATCAAAACAAAACAGAAAATTAAAACAACAATATCAAGTATCAAGATTATACCAAAGAATGCTCAAAAGAAGGTTTAAGATATTACCTCAACAGATCTCAAATTTTTAGGAAAGTAAAATAGAAAATGTGGTTAGGGTTCTTCAACCTTAGTTCCAAGAATCTTGAATTAAATTCTTCCAAATGGTTGAGAACTTTTCAAAGAGTAGAGACTGTGAGAGCTTTGAAAATTTTCTTGCAAACTTCCGAAGAACAAGATGATTATTCAGAGAAAATGAGATGGCATTTTGTTCCGAGAGCATATAAAAACTGGGTACTATGAAACTTGTAAAAGATGTATGTGTTATTGTAAAAGTTTTTCTCTCTTTTTTATTATTATATACAACAAGAGTCTCATCACTTTGATTTACGGGAAAGATCCAATGGTTGCTTTTTACTTTATAAAACCTATTGATGAGTTTTGTGTTTTTTATATATTATAATCAAAAGTTTATATATATGTATATCAATCAACTTAACAAACCATGAAAACACTGTTGTTTCATTTCTTTTATATTTATATATATATATATATATATATATATATATATATATATATATATATATATTTATATATTAAAAACAAATTTTGAAAAGAAGTTGACCTTCATCAATCAACGTAAATTTTTTTTCTCTTTTTTTTATTAAAACATATTTTTAATTGATTTGAATTTTATTTTTAAAAACCTGTTTATTTAATTTTTAAATATTTTTTATTAGGTCACTCAACATAACTAAATACATGTTATGCAATGGAGCTTGGAATCATGCTTAGTGATATATCTAATGTGTTACAAAAAATCTAAAAATTGTCTAACCCAAAACTTTAGCATCTTCAAATGAGTTTTTCATGCTTTGACATCATCAAAACTATTTAGGCATAACCTTGTAGACTATAGGAGGTCCTTCATGTAACATGTCGATTCTATTCTATGTTTGATATATTATAAAAATAGAATCTGTTTTGTGCACCCAACTTAAGCTACCTAAAAACTACATGCGTATAACCCCTAAGGGTAGCTCAGTTGGCAGCTGAACTCTCAAGGGATTGCTAGGTGTAAGGATCAAACTCTTCCTCAAGCAGATTCTTGAAAAATCTTTGGGGGCCAGAGGATAAGCCAAAAATCTTCGGTTGGGGGATTAGTCTCGTCCTTTCTCCGCTTGTGAAGCTTAGTGCTCCCACCCTCACAATGATTTAGAATAAAGAACATTTAATTGAAGAGTAAATACATTTTTTGGTCCTCAGCAAATTTCATGATACTCGCTTTAGTCCCTAGCAAATAAAAAGGCTCATCGTGATCCCTAAAAAATCCAAAATGGACCCATTTAGTTAAGATGGACTCATTTAGTTAAGATCGTGGTCCTTCACAAATTCAAAAAAGACTCATATTAGTCCTTCAAAGGACTAAAATGGGTCCATTTTAAATATCTTAGGGAACACGATCCACCTTTATATTTGTTAGGGATTAAAGCGGAAATCATGAAATTTGATAAGAGCAAAAACAGTATTTACTCTATCTTCCAGTCAAATAGGAAATCCCAAAAAAAATATGGCATCTGACATTGCTGACTTTGTATAAATCTAACCTATGCATGTGTCAGAGTCATCGGTGAATAATATTCTTCACATTCTCCAAATTCTGAGAATTACTAATTATTTGGGGAGATTATATTTAGGTGTATTAGTTATTTGGTGTTTTGAATGAGTTGGTAATCGAAAGATAGAATCGAATTCTGAGTGGTCAAGAACTGTGATAAATTACAGGTTTTCCCAGATATCTATGGAGCTTATTAATAAAGAGAATGTGTGCATGCTTGGGGCTTATTAATCAAGGGTTATGGGTATGGGAGCTGTACCAAATTGATGATCAAAACCTCCCTTCAATACCAGTTAAATGTAATATGATCTGATTTTTGCTGCCCTTTTGTACCGTACAATTTAACATATATCACAAACACTCTGTTCATTGACTTCAAATGAAACTGCAATGTACAAGTTAAAAAATGTTTTTGGAGAAATTTGCGTTTTGACCTAGATTGATTGAATGAACCTAAAATTTCTGCTGTGTTAGAAATCGGAATTGTTAAAAAAAAAAAAAAATGAAACAGTAATTGTAACAAACAAACAAATTTTCAAAGCATCAGTGTTTTAAAACCCAACTAGGACCGGCCGGGTCGATCCGGGATTCAGTGACCCGGTGAGTTCTCCGATCCGAGCGGGTAGTTGGAGCGCTTCTGCAGTCAACCCGGATTGCACCGGTTGACCCGGCCGAAACCCGGTGACTCGGTTGACTCGGGTCAAGACCGGTTATTTATTTATTTTTCGGTAAATTATTTTTTTATTGATAAGAACTCTTGAATTACATCATATTCATATTTTTTTGATGAATATGATTAAAAGTATGGTGAAAATAATAAGATATTTTAGATTAGTGCAGTTCGTTTATGTAACTTAGTTGCATCTTATAATGATCTGATGAAGTTAAGTGGTAAACACTGATGGTCTCATGATCTCATCTTAACGATGGACACTTTTTTCTTAGTATATATTTCATGCATACTATGTGTTATCATGATAACGGTGACATTTTTTTCTTAGTGTATATTTCATGCATACTATTTGTTATCATGATTTAATTTATCCGTATCATGTCAAGCACAAAAGGTGCATTTAACTTATATTGCAGTTTTAATACAATATTAAGATATAGTCTAGAGCTAGAAACTTAGAAGTATCTAATATTTGCTATTATTGAAAATCAATTTATTTTTCGAAGCTCATTGATAGTTTTATTATGTGAATTTTTATTAATATAAGTAATATCTTTATATTTTTAATATGTGAGCAGTAAATCCGGTTCAACCCGGTTGAATCCGGTTGAACTAGTGACCCAATAACCCAATACCTCGACCGATCCGATGACCGGTTCGAGTTTTAAAACATTGCAAAGCATAACTTCCGTGGATTTATTCAAAGTTTTTGAATAAAATAAAATAAAATAAAAAATAAATGAATTTATTTCTTTTTAATTTTAAATATAGTAGATAATTGTTACATTAAAATTTATGAAATAAGGTTACCGTTATTAGAATATTTCAAATATTATTGTACCAAATATTGTCTTATTTATACATGTTATACATCTTATGTACAAAATAAAATTTATTTTAACCCCAAGGGTAGCTCAGTTGGCAACTGAGCTTCCAAGGGTTTGCTTGAGTCATGAGTTCAAACCTTGCCTCAAGCAAATTCTTGGAAAAATCTTTGTGGACCAGAGGATGTGCCTTCTCTTCGGTTGAGGGATTAGGTAACGAAGCTCAATGCACCCACAATTATTTTAACCCTTCTTTTTCTTAACGGGCAAAAATTATTTGGCATGGGTCCTTGATGTTGAAATCTACCTTGATGCTAAAGGTCTTGGGGATACAATTATCAAAGAAAAGGAAGCATCCAATCAAGATAAGGCAAAGGACATGATTTTTCTTCGTCATCATCTCCATGAAGATTTAAAAGATGAATATTTGACTGTGAAAAATCCACTTGAATTGTGGGATAATTCAAAAGAAAGATACGACCGTCAAAAGACGGTCATTTTGCCTAAACTCGCTATGATTGGATGTATTTGAGATTGCAAGATTTTAAATCTATAAGCGAGTACAATTCTGCAATTTTTAAAATTAGTTCTCAGTTAAAGTTATGTGGAGAAAATATTACTGATTAAGACTTAAAATATTACTCATGAGGACTTATTGGAAAAAAAAATTCCACTTTTCATGCTTCAAATATGTTGTTGCAACAACAATATCGTGAAAGGGGCTTTAAGAAGTATTCTGAATTAATATTATGTCTCCTTGTGGCTGAGCAAAATAATGAGCTTCTAATGAAAAATCATGAAGCTCGTCCCACTGGATCTGCTCCATTCCCTGAAGCGAATGCAACAACTCATAATAAGTTTGAAAGGAAACAAACTTATAGTTGTGGTCGTGGCCATGGATGCGGACGCGGTCACGTACGTGGGCGTGGGCAAGGCAAGGGGCCAAATATTTATAGGCACCATTATGGAAATAAACAAGAGAATAATAAAGGCCCTCAAAGTAACTCTTCAAGGAGTAAAGAAAATATCTGCTATCGATGTGGTATGAAAGGCCATTAGTCACGAATTTGTCGTACTCCAGAACATTTTGTTAAGCTTTATCAAGCCTCAATCAAGAAGAAAGAAAATAATGTGGAAACAAATTTGACCTTCAAAAATGATACTGAAGCAAATTTTGCTTATAAAGAGGATGATTTCGCTGGCCTCACTGATATTACACATCTGGATGCTGTAGACTTCTTTGAAGATAATAATTGATTTATTTAATTAGCTTGTTTCTTTTTTAATGTAATTCTTCCTTTAGTCTTATTTATTCTCCCGTTGATGCATTTTATTTTAATGAAGAACATGGATATTCATGATTTTATTGTTTCTTTTAATGTGTTTATTTTACGTTCTTTTAATTTTATTTCTTTTCATCTACATGACTTTTAATTATTTTATTTTATTTTAATGAACAATATGGATATTCCTCTTATTTTATAATGGAAGAAGGCAATGTTAACATAATAATCGATAGTACAAAATTGATCTTAAAAAAAAAAGAAAAAAAAAACATGCCTTGACAAAAATTGGCATAACCGGTTGACCATTCCGGATCAAATGTGATGTGAAAAATTATTAAGAAATTATTATGATCATACATTGAAGAACCAAAAGATTCTTCTTGTACTGCTAGTTCTCAAGAGAAATTATCACAAGCTAAAGTTGAGATTTATGTTATCAAAAAAAAAAAAAAAGTTGAGATTCAATCTCTTACATTTTTAAAATACATATAGGGTGAAATATATGGGCTCATTCACCCATTATGTTGACCTTTCAAATCAGAATGGCCACATGTCACAATATCCTATCCCTAAAAAAGTTTAAATATTAAATAAAAAAGAGTTATTTCTATTTTACAATCAAATTATAATTTATTAAAATTGATAAAATTAAAAAAATAATATTTTTAACAAAAAGTTATAAAATTAGGTTATTATCAATAAAAAAATCTTACAATTTTTAATAGGGATAGAATATTGTGACACACAAATAAAGTTACGCACAATATTACGACCACATTTTAACCGTTGATTTCCGTTAATCAACGGTTATCATGTATTGCGAATTAATAATTAATTAATGAGTTTGATTTGTAAAATGATAACCGTTGGAAGTACTAGCTTACCAAAAAAAAAAATTCGGAAAAAGAACAATTGAATGCGCTTGCAATGCTTGAAATGGTTAATAATTAAAGTAAAGGTTGAAAAGTTAATTTAAACAAATTTGTGTAATGTTTATTAAAATACACATAAAAAAATGTGTAGAGTCTGTGTGCACTCATGTAAAGATAAGACAAAAAAGTTATCTAAAATAACTTTATTAACTATAAAAAAGCCATAATTAAATGGAGAAAAGCCAAGTTGACACAATTAAATGTCGTGGGAATTCAAAATTTTGACCAGTGTCTCGTGAAGGTAATAAGATTTTATTATTTGACTCATCACACACATCATAAAATCTACTGGTTGTTGCCACTAAGCAAACACACAAAGAGAGGGTGGAACACGAGTAGCAACATCCATGAGTAAGCACCCTCACCCCACTCCAATCCTGTTCTTCAAGATTATTCCTGGAACAAGTCTCGCAGATGGAAAGCTTGTAAACATTCTTTCCTTCATCTTCTTTTTCTCTCCTTGTATTTTTTATTTTTTTTTTTGTTTGGATTTTTATTCTGACGTACATTTGAATATCTCTGTTATGCTTATGAATTTAACTACGCATGCTAAGAGAAAGTCTTTTGCAGAAACTCCCAAAAAATTTCACTAGGAAATATGGCGGTGACATGCCAAACCCAACGTTTCTCAAGCCTCCAGATGGCACTGAATGGGAAATATTTTGGAGTAAACATGATGGTGATGTTTGGCTTCAAAAAGGTTGGAAAGAATTTGCTACATATTACTCCCTAGATCATGGTCATATGGTGTTGTTTGAATACAAGCACACTTCTCATTTTGATGTACACATATTTGACAAGAGTACCCTTGAAATAGATTATTCTTTCCATGGCACTCAAGATGCACAGGACAACCTTGACCAGATTAGTGATGATGACTCAGTCAAAATTTTAGATGAGATACCATCATGCCATAAGACTAGACAAAAATCACCAATGCCTTCTTCTCAACCACGTAAAAAATCAAGAATTGGCACAAGTGGGGATGTTAAGAGAAGATCCACAGAGCAAAACTTGCCTCAGCATGTTCAAATTGAAGGCACAAAATTTGAGAAGTGTAAATTTGCATCAGTAAAGAAAGAATCGGATGGTATGCATTTCATGATTGGGTTATCCTTTTCATTTTATTTCATGAGGTTTTTGAGGTCAAATTTTCATAACATACCCTTGTCACATAGTTAAAATTCTAAGTTTGTCTTTGTTTCTAAATATTATTTAGTTTGATCTCCATAGTAATGGTTGTAATTTTCTTCCTTAGAATCAGGACCCTCAGAGATTCGTGGATGTTGAAAATAAAACTGCTGTTACCAGAAAAGGTAAATCTTAAACTTCAATGCTGTGTGAACAAGTGTGTGCAGACTGAATCCTTAAACTAAGTGGTTTTGTTTCCATGCCACAGGTGAGAAGGCAACTCACTGCCCCTTCACAAATGGAGCACTGAATGAAGCTAATAAATTTGCCTCAGAAAATCCCTTCTTCACAATCAATATTACCTCGGGAGTTAGACCGGTAAGGTTAAGTTATGCACTGACCAAATTAATTACATATATACCAAGCTTGTAATTCCTTCCCCAGACACTCACGAAGTGTGTATCTGAACTGGGTCGGCCCTTATACCAAGCTTGTAATTATTGTTGAGCTTATTTAAATATATTTTCATCATGGTGATGAAAATATAACTTGATGCAGCATGTACCAAGGGCCTTCATCAGAGATTACTTGAATAACAAGTCACAGATTGTGAAGTTACAAGTTGGAAAGAAATTGTGGCCTGTAAAGTTGCTCTGTTATCTACACAACTCTTCAGCTATGTTTTCTAGTGGTTGGTTCGCATTTGCAAGAGAGAGTGGATTGGTAGGTCGAGATGTTTGTGTCTTTGAGCTCATTAACAGAGAAGATGCAGTGATTGATGTCCATATTTTTAGAGGCCAAGGTTTGTATTTATTATGTGTAGAATATTTTTCAAAATTAGTTCAGAAAATGAAAGGGAATTAGTAAATTAGCAGGAGAGTACTATCTTATGCCATAGACATGACAAATATGCTGTTTTTTTTTTCTTTTATTTTTCTTTTTTTAGTGGTGGGTCCCATCATTTTATAGCATAAGATACATAACAAGAGAGTAGACAATCCCAAAATGAACATGAAAAAACAAATGTGAGAATTTAAGATAACTTCCATTTTTTATTTTTATTTTTAATTCCTCTACTAGTTAATTGATTAATCAGTCTAACGGATCATATGGGTAGGGAAGCTTTTCATATTAAGTTTTTAACATTAAATTTGAGATTGATGACATAGCAACATACTTATAACTTATCATAGGAATAAAAAACAAACAAATGGAGCTCATCCTTAAACTAGCTGGTTTTGTTGTCAATGTGTAGGTGTTAAGTGTTAGGTAGTATTTTCTTA
>JAVKPL010000754.1:0-15258 GCA_032173675.1 Gastrolobium villosum
TTTAATTATTTTCAATTTTTTTTATCAACCGGTTCTCTGCCCCAAATTACTCTTTTCTTGTAAAGTTAGCGAAAACGGAGACCAGGTAATCCTAATCCCTAGGTATTTTTAGATTATGTTTTTAGGTGAAATTTGGTATGTGTAATTCTAATCCTTAGAAGTCTTAGGTTAATTTTATATGAATTGTGATATGGTAATTATGATCCTAAATATATCATAGGGTTGTCTTATATGAAATATATTGTATGTAATCCTAATCCCAAATAATTATGTTGATCTGTATATATAATTAGGTTCGTTATAAATTCGATTTTGTTGATAATTACTATATATATATATATATATATATATATATATATATATATATATTCGATTACAAATGTTTTCTCAATTTGCTTTTGCCGAACTCGGAACTGCAGGTATATTTCGCTGCAAATTTCTTTCGGTTTCTGTGCAATTCTTTAATTGAATGCAAATTGTAATTATCGTTGCTTTTATATATGTAAACATTGTACACAAAACAAAAATTTCCTTCTCAATTTTTGTGCGTCACTTTCCATTAAATTAGATGCCTGATTCATTTCTTTCAATTTGCCAATTAGTATAGTACGTCCTTAACTTTTGCTTATATGTATATATATTTGCAATGTTGTTTCTCTCGATTTACGTGATCAACCTATTTCAAATACATGCTTTCAGTATATGTGTTTAGTTACAATTATTATTTTTGATCCTGTGCTTTACTTTTTAAATTGAGGCACTAATATAAATATATATATATATATATATATGTTTTGGTAAATTGGAAATTAATTATTTGCTGCAGAAAATAGATATTACATACATTTGAAATAAATTGGGAAATTTTGTTATGTCTGTATAAAAAAATAATAATAGTGGGAGGATAGCTTTGGGATGGTACCTCCCAAAGTGATGAACACAACCTTGGGCTTTATGCCTCCGATATATTTATACGATGTGAACAGAGAATATCCGTTCTTCTCAAAGTGGTATCTGGCAGGGTTTCCCGGGATACTAGTAGCAACTTTGGGAAGAGGTGTCTGGCAGGATATCCGGGACACTAGGAAGATGTGAATTGATTATGGCCAATGTGATTTGTTTGTGACTGGCAGGGTTTCCCGGGTCACTGGGTAGACTGGCAGGGTTTCCCGGGTCTACCATGGTTCTCTTCCCACTACTCCACTAAATAAACTTAATAAAGATTATGAATGAAATTTGATCGATGTGAATATATGTTGAAGCTGATAATTTGATGTGATTATGATTAAGAATATATATGATAAATATTATATTGATATTTGATTTAATTAATGTGGAATTGATTTATCAAATTTGATTATATATATTTGATTTAATTTGTTATTAATTACATTAATTGTATTATGATTGGGATTACCAGCTTTGCTGACTTTTATGTTTGTTTGACTGCAATGATCCTGCTGGGATGCGGGGGAGCAGATTTTCAGTGAAGCGGATTGTAAAGGATGGGGCTAGCTGTGGGCAGTGAGGATCACAAAGCAGACTTTTCTGGCTAGTTTATGAGATTTAAATAAATGCATAATACATATTTCCTTTATTTAAACTTTAGTTTTAGTTTTGTTTTAATGTAATAAAGTTAGCCTTGCGCTTGACAACAGTACAAGCGCGGCGGTAACACTTCCCAAATTTGATTATTTTGAAATTCCGCTGTTATTTATAAAAATTATTGAATTTATTTATGCTATTATAAATTGTTAGAATTTGGGGTGTTACAAAATGGTATCAGAGCCCTTGGTTGCGACTAGGGTTTGCTTTTGATACTGACTCGAGGGATCAAATATTCCTGAGTTAAATAAATATAAAAAAAAGAAAATAAAATAATAGGACATAAGATAAATAAATAAATCGAGAGAGGTGGGTAGTGAAGGGTTATTTTTCTTGTCCTTTAAATATGATTTATGTTTTTGAAATTTTATTGATTATATGTTTGGAATTATTTTGTGATTTAAAATTATTATTGATATTATTCTTTTATTTTTTTTATACGTTATCTTTAGTAACTCGTTCTTATTTTAATAAAAGTAATTAGCTTTCTTTTAGAATTGTTCTTGAATTGATTAAATTTTTTCTAGCAAATGAAAGATGATATATGCAATAAAAGTTTCTATTTGTTTAAAGAAGATATTCAGTTTCGAAACTTTTTTTTTCTTTTAGCTTGGTTAAAGTTAACAATTCATTAATTTGTAGTATTTTAAATTCATTGCATCATATGTGTTCTTGTTTTCTTAATTATGCATTACTCTTGGATGTTTGCTTGCTTATTTTTTTTTAAGGGGTTTCAAAAAAATTAAAAAATATATATAAGTTTCGAGGACGAAACTTCTTTTAAGGAGGGTAGAATGTAATACCCCATATTTTTATTAACTTTAACTTTATGCCTTTAGTTAATTGAGAAACTCAAACTTTTAAGTTTCGAGGACGAAACTTCTTTTAAGGAGGGTAGAATGTAATATCCCAGAAAAATAATAGCAATTTATAATACAATAAATTAATAATAGTAATAAATTATAAATTAGTAATAATAATAATGGATGATAAATTGTGATTATTTGATTGATTATTATGCTTTAATGTTTGATTATTTGATTGATAATGTTTGATTGGATAGGATGAGTCAACAAACATAAATTGTTTAGATATGATGATTCAACAAACATAAATTGTTTAGATATGATGAGTCAACAAACATAAATTATTTAGATATTATGATTCAACAAACATAAATTATTTAGATTATGATGATTCAACAAACATAAATTGTTTAGATATGATGATCCAACAAACATAAATTGTTTAGATAGGATGAGGCAACAAACATAAATTGTTTAGATATGATGAGTCAGCATGGAGTCAGTAATGTATAAGCCCAATACTTCAACTATAAATAGAGGCCTAGCCTAACCAGACCAATTAACTCTTCATCATTTCTCCTCTACTACTCTCTCTCTTCTCACTCCAAAAAGTTTATTTTAATTATTTTCAATTTTTTTTATCAACCGGTTCTCTGCCCCAAATTACTCTTTTCTTGTAAAGTTAGCGAAAACGGAGACCAGGTAATCCTAATCCCTAGGTATTTTTAGATTATGTTTTTAGGTGAAATTTGGTATGTGTAATTCTAATCCTTAGAAGTCTTAGGTTAATTTTATATGAATTGTGATAGGGTAATTATGATCCTAAATATATCATAGGGTTGTCTCATATGAAATATATTGTATGTAATCCTAATCCCAAATAATTATGTTGATCTGTATATATAATTAGGTTCGTTATAAATTCGATTTTGTTGATAATTACTATATATATATATATATTATATATATATATATATATATATATATATATATATATATTCGATTACAAATGTTTTCTCAATTTGCTTTTGCGAACTCGGAACTGCAGGTATATATTTTGCTGCAAATTTCTTTCAGTTTCTGTGCAATTCTTTAATTGAATGCAAATTGTAATTATCATTACTTTTATATATGTAAACATTGTTTACAAAACAAAAATTTCCTTCTCGATTTTTGTGCGTCACTTCCCATTAAATTAGATGCCTGATTCATTTCTTTCAATTTGCCAATTAGTATAGTACGTCCTTAACTTTTGCTTATATGTATATATATTTGCAATGTTGTTTCTCTCGATTTACGTGATCAACCTATTTCAAATACATGCTTTCAGTATATGTGTTTAGTTACAATTATTATTTTTGATCCTGTGCTTTACTTTTTAAATTGAGGCACTAATATAAATATATATATATATATATATATATATATGTTTTGGTAAATTGGAAATTAATTATTTGCTGCAGAAAATAGATATTACATACATTTGAAATAAATTGGGAAATTTTGTTATGTCTGTATAAAAAAATAATAATAGTGGGAGGATAGCTTTGGGATGGTACCTCCCAAAGTGATGAACACAACCTTGGGCTTTATGCCTCCGATATATTTATACGATGTGAACAGAGAATATCCGTTCTTCTCAAAGTGGTATCTGGCAGGGTTTCCCGGGTACTAGTAGCAACTTTGGGAAGAGGTGTCTGGCAGGATATCCGGGACACTAGGAAGATGTGAATTGATTATGGCCAATGTGATTTGTTTGTGACTGGCAGGGTTTCCCGGGTCACTGGGTAGACTGGCAGGGTTTCCCGGGTCTACCATGGTTCTCTTCCCACTACTCCACTAAATAAACTTAATAAAGATTATGAATGAAATTTGATCGATGTGAATATATGTTGAAGCTGATAATTTGATGTGATTATGATTAAGAATATATATGATAAATATTATATTGATATTTGATTTAATTAATGTGGAATTGATTTATCAAATTTGATTATATATATTTGATTTAATTTGTTATTAATTACATTAATTGTATTATGATTGGGATTACCAGCTTTGCTGACTTTTATGTTTGTTTGACTGCAATGATCCTGCTGGGATGCGGGGGAGCAGATTTTCAGTGAAGCGGATTGTAAAGGATGGGGCTAGCTGTGGGCAGTGAGGATCACAAAGCAGACTTTTCTGGCTAGTTTATGAGATTTAAATAAATGCATAATACATATTTCCTTTATTTAAACTTTAGTTTTAGTTTTGTTTTAATGTAATAAAGTTAGCCTTGCGCTTGACAACAGTACAAGCGCGGCGGTAACACTTCCCAAATTTGATTATTTTGAAATTCCGCTGTTATTTATAAAAATTATTGAATTTATTTATGCTATTATAAATTGTTAGAATTTGGGGTGTTACAATAATTCACAGCCTCTCCTATGTTCCTCAGTTGGACTAGCAGATCATTCTTCGGGTGATACATCAGCTACTACTACAAGGCATACTTTCTCTTCTCCTCTTTCTTCTGCCAGTATCCATGTCAGTCCTCGAACAGCTGCTTTGTCAAAAATTTATGAGTCTTCCCATATCATTTCTTCACCTTCTAGTTCCTATGCCAAGTGGTTGTAACTTAGTAAACATGGTGCCAACTATGCTCCTGATCCTTCTCTCTACAGGTCCATTGTGGGTGCTTTACAATATGCAACTCTAACCAGACCTGAAATTGCCTTTAGTGTGAACAAAGTTTGCCAATTTCTTTCTCAGCCTCTAGAAGATCATTGGAAAATTGTTAAGCGAATTCTGAGATATCTCAAAGGCACTATTTCTTTTGGTCTTCTTTTTCATCCTCCTTCACAACATCATCCTTTGTCTCTCACAGCATTCTGTGATGCTGATTGGGGGTCTGATCCGGATGACAGGAGGTCCACTTCTGGAGCATGTGTGTTCTTAGGATCCAATCCTATATCTTGGTGGGCTAAGAAGCAGTCTCTAGTTGCTCGTTCTAGTGCTGAGGCTGAGTATCGAAGCTTAGCACATACTGCTGCTGAAATTCTTTGGGTTCAATCTCTATTAAAGGAGTTGCATGTTCCTATCAAGGTTCCAGTCATTTACTGTGATAATCAAAGCACTGTTGCGTTAGCTCACAATCCAGTGCTTCACTCCAGAACCAAGCACATGGAACTTGATGTTTTCTTTGTAAGGGAGAAAGTTTTGGCAAAGTCTCTCATTGTGCAACACATTCCTGGTCCTTTACAAGTTGCTGACACTTTTACAAAACCTCTATCAGTGGCTCGTTTTAGTGAACTAAGGGATAAGCTTAAAGTTTTTGATCCTTTGTTATTACTGCATCCTCCTTAAGATTGAGAGAAGAATATCAGTGTGCTGTCTTTCAACAGATCCTTATCTGTTTAATATTTGTTGTTTTTGTTATGAAGATCCTCCATGCACTTGAGGGGAGTATATTGGAATGAGTCATTCTCTCATCTGGTTGAAGATCCTCCATGCACTTGAGGGGAGTATATTGGAATGAGTCATTCTCTCATCTAGTTAACTCTGGTTCAGTTTGTTGCACTGTTGGTTAGCTAGCTGTTAGATTAGTTGAAGTGGTTGCAACAGTTCCATCTTTCACGAATTCTGTTACACTTCTCCTAATCTGCTTGCCTTTGTAATCAATGTAATATAAGAGCTCTTGACTCTCTTAGTGAATAGTTAGTGAATACAATAATCAGTTTACAATGTCTTCTCTCTCGATCTCTCTAAACTCTCTCTTAGCATTCTCTGCTTCTTACTTTGCATTTTCTTCATCTCTTTGATCTCATCTTTGGACCTTTAGGCTTATCTTCACTACCAGTGAACTGGTTTCCCATGAAACAAAAATCCTAACTTGCAAGGGGAACAAATCTGGAAAACATTCCTCTGCATAGAAGTGGCTGCCAAAATCTTTCACTGCATTATTAATATCGTTATACCTACAAGAAGAGTAAGATGAGTCAATTTTCAACTTATGTAAATTTATGTGCTTGCAAAGAACCATTAATAAATATTTTTGAACTGGAAATGGAAACAAATCCATCATAAGATATTCTACCAGTAGAAGACTCATAATATTGTTCACTGATGTGCTAAACTCATTATGCCATCAGGGTAAGCAACAAAAAATCAATGTTAAATTTCTATAAATACACATGGAATCATCCCGAAGAAAAAAGACTATTATATAAGTCACACACACACCACAACAAGAGGGCGCTTGGTATTTGTTAACCAGCTACTAAGGCAAGCACATGTGAAGGTTGTGCAGTATATGGCGTATGTTTCAGAACAAAAAGGTGTTAAAGAAGGACATGCTATCCAAGCAGGCTTCTCCTAGCAATCAGGGCATAATTATCTATCTCCTGAAAGAAATAGCCTCTATTTATAGAGGAATTAGCATGATTATCTCCAAATTTTAATTTTACACTTGATCATCTTTTCATGCATGACCTTGTAAGGTTAAAACCTCTTGTGATGGAATTGGAAACAAGAAATTATCCCATACCTATGATACAGAAATCATCTGGTTGCAATATTCTCATATATTTCATTCAAAAATCATGCCTGCAAGAAGACACTCTATTCACAGCTGGCATATCACTGAAATGAAGCCCTGGTGCATCCCCACATATAGGTGGGCCAGAGTGTACCTCACAATGCAATGGTACTGCATAAATACTAAATTATTTGGACCTTAGCTACTCCATTAGCTCTCAGACTCAGGCACCAGGTCAATTGCTCCACTAAAAAGAATAAGCAAATAATCATAAAGAAAAACAGCAAACTTTGGAACACATAAAAAAGATGACCCCAATGATAACTCAAAAAGCATCCTGAACTCCTCGGAAGACATCAAGGTTTTGCTTAGTTAAAGAAATCATGTAAAAGATGGGTTGTGGATTAAAGATAAAGATATGTTGGATTATGGGCAGGTTTTTTTGGGCTGTGGGATTTGTTTTTGTCTCCATGAATTAAAATAATGTGTGTTTCACTTGTGCTCATGGTTGAATTTGCATATAAACAAATAAACCTAGATAACCTATGAACTTTCAAACATTTTCTCCCATCACGTGAGAGGCTTATACGAAGACATTACTCTACCAGGCAAAGCACTTCCGGCTACTCATTTACTCCTCATAGTGACAAGTGATCAAAAGGAATATTTCATTTAATCATTTTTTTTTCAATTTAAATAAAGTAATAATTCATCATCAAACAAGTATCAACTCTAATCAAACCATCAATTAAACGTTGCTCACCACATCTAAGCTATCATTATAAAACAAAGCTCTACATCATCCAAATTACTCAAATAAAGTGCCACAACATCTTTTAAAATGGGAAAATGTAGGATTCTGAGGAATTTGATAACGGAGTTGAAGGAACTTTCATGCTGGATTTACTCACCATATACTTATAGTGTAAAAGTGGTGTTTCAAAAAAGTGAAATTGAAGACAGAAGCAAGTTAGCGCAGGAAAAGAAAAAGAATGATAGAAAGGAAAATGATAAAATATGAAGGAAAAATTTGGCAGTCAGAATATAATGTTCCAACATTGGGGTTTCTATCTCGATTGCGGAGTTCAAGAACATGGAATCGCTAAATGAAATGGAGTTTTCTCACCTCCACCATGAGCTCTTGGTTGTGTTGTTGGACAAATACCTTCCCTCTGCTTGCTGCATGCGTTCTTCTTGTGAGGCGAGACCACCATTGTCAAATCTAGAAGATTTCAAGAGAGACAAAATATATTATGATTATGATTTTCAGAGAGAGAAAATAGATCTGGTTAGGGATTTAAAGAGAGAAAATAGATCTGGTTAGGGATAACCTTCAAACCAACCACACCTATTCATTGATTCATTATACGTCTACATAAGTCCAATTAACAATTCTTCATTTATGATTCTACGTTAACGGCGATTGTACCACCCGCCTTGAATGCACCGCCACCAAAATCTTATTTTCCTGTAGTGGCAACATTAACAATTTTAATATTTAAAATTAGTAAAATATCATATTATATTTAGCAATAGAGTTTCTGTTTTAAATAAAATATTTGTGGGTTTGGTGTTTGTCATTCTAAATGACATAAGTTATGACATTTTAAGAGAGAAATAGACACAAAAAATGGAAATCATAGGAGAAAAAGTGGGTGGTGTTTTTTTAATTTAAATTTTAAATAATTTCTTTTTGTATGTATCTCTCTTAAAATGACATAACTTTATGTCAATTAAAATGACAAAAATTCTTCTAATATTTATTCTTTTAAAAAAAGTCATCATTATTTATTAATTTATAAATTTAAGAATATAAATATTCAAATAAAAATTATCAAACCAAAATTTTAAAACACGTAAGCAAATGAGTCGCCGTAAATTCTAGTACGCACGAGATGAGACCAACCTCGATTCTCACAATCTTTCTAAGTCTCATGCTCATTGCCATATCCACCTAAATAATTTGGTTTCAAAAAATAGAAAACAGTTTGGTTTCCAAACCAATTTTAAAAACCGATTTTTGTGAATTGGATTTATTTGGTTTGATTAAATTTGATCTTTTACACACCCCTAATTATTTACGAGGAGGAATATTCTTATTACCAAAATTTTCTACTACCAACTTACTACCTATCTAATCACCATTGGATCAACATTTTCTCTTTTTTCAAAATTTTTTTAACATTCTCTCTCTTTGATTCAATGGTGATTAGATAGGTAGCAAATTAGCAGTAGAAAATTTTAGTAGTAAAAATATCCTCCCTCATTATTTAGTACTTCGTGCCTCAACAAATTCTAGGAGAGAGTCACTACTGCTTTCGATCATAAGTCCTTATTTTCTTCCTTAAGCATCAAACATAATGATGATCATGATTAGGATATATCTTGTTTATATTTTTTAAATAAGAAATTGCATTTGGCAAAATGATGTATCTTAATAGTGAGTCGTTATGTAGTTAGCGCTAGGTCTGTATATTCCTCTAAAAGTGTAGTAACTCATTGTATAGGTGCTTAATGAGGCATTGGTACAGAACATAAAAGAGGGGAAATGTGTAAAAGAACCATAGCTCTAGGATTTGGTACAATAACAGATCATAAAAGTGATGAAAGCAAAATGCATCTTCAGGTGAAGAGTGTAACACCCCGTTCCGGACCTGTTTGTTAACTCACATATAGTACTTTAAGCGCAAGATAATTAAATTCTAAAGCGAAAGACTTAAACATATAATGAATCATTCCTTAAATAACAAGGTTACTTAAATTCCCCTTTTATTTAAATATTCATACAGTCTCATACCTGTACAGAATTTAAACTTGATAACTTGTGATCATGATTGATAATCATGAAACTATTCGAATTTGATATCATGTACCATTCCGAATAGAACCTCATGGACAACATAATGACTATAAATGGATTAATCCAGGGAATTGTGATCCCACTAAATAATCAACACCTAATAGACAACAATTCTAAACTATATAAATGAACAAATATCCATAATATAGCTCCATACCATACTAATATCAACCACTATAATGACATACTTACTTGTACTTAATTCTGACAAATACAGTTCTATAAAACTTCTGAATACAATTATCCTGATGACAATATAAAGATGTCTACATACATAACCAAATATCTAAACATCCACCATCCTGATATATCTATCCCTATATCGCTCTGCACTGGTCTCTTGCCCTTTGAAGGCTCCCTGCTACTGGTATACCAGTAATTTAAATTACAGTCCACGACGTGATGAAAAATAAATCCCAATAAGACTATGGGTTTATGGAGAGCCATCATGTCTTTCAATTATCCAAGCTATACTCCAAGGCTATATCCGACATTAGGAGTGCCACTATATACTTCCTGGCACCATGAGTTCGACATATGGAAGTTGTAAGAACCTCCACCGCTAATTAAGATAATTAATGAATTAATTGTGATAATTAGGAAATAATTCCATAATTGACCCTAATAATTATTATGAGGCTTTAATAATTATAATTAGTGGGTAAGAATGATGAAAGTCGCTTTTCGGAAGAAAAGTGCAGATACCGGTTCTGCTAGTCGGTATTAATGCGTACCGAAAAAGTATCCCGAAAAATTATTATAAGTGCATGATAATTACTAGAATAATATGTAGGACTTGTAAAACGAGTTTCAAGTCAAAATAATGAAATCTGATGCCAGAACTGATACTGGCTATGGAAAAGCGCGTACCGAAAAGGTGCTCAGAAAAATAATATAAAAATATGATAATTCTTGTAAAATCGAGTAGGTTAAGATTCCAAAGTTTGGGATTAAAATGCTAAGTGTAGCAATTAAAGCTAATACTGTGTGTTTTAATGTTTTGGCTATAAATAGGCCATTTAAGGCACAAAACCCTAGGTGGCTGTTATTCTCTACGTAGAGGGTGGCTGCTCAGTTTTCTTAAACACTATTTCATGGCTTCTTCTCTAAGTTTTGAGCTTTGAGGCCATTTCTTTTACCATTTCTTCTCCTAAACACTTGTGGTGAGTGAGAGTGAGCATTGGGAGGGTGTTGGTGGCCTTGCTTCTGAGTGTTGGGGCTGTGTTGGGGTTGCTAAAGGGGCTGAGTTGGTGGTTTGTAGTGTTGGGGCCTTCTTCTTGGCTTGTGAGCTTCAAAGTGTCAACCTTTGTGTAGAAAGGACCCACCTTGTTGTGCATTTTCGTGCACCCTTCCAAGTCTGAACCTTGGAGTTGGTTGTGAGCTCCAAGAGCACCTCCACTTTCTGTTTCAAGCCTTTGGTGAGTTGTACCAACCTTGATCATGTGTTTTAATGGGTTAAAGGTGTCATCTTTGCATGTAAATGGGTTAAGTAAGTAACCAACTGATATGTTAACCTAAGAGGGTATAAAAATGCATGCTTTAACGTGTTGAAGTGTTAAAATGGAACCTTGGAAGGATATCTTCGCGAAATGCAGAAACTGCATTCTGTCGCGAAATATCCGGATATTTCGAGTGAGATATCCGGATATTGGATATCCTGATATTTCGAGTGAGATATCCGGATATTGGATATCCTGATATTTCGAGTGAGATATCCGGATATTGGATATCCTGATATTCTGAGGGAGATATCCGGATATTGGATATCCTGATATTTCGAGTGAGATATCCGGATATTGGATATCCTGATATTCTGAGGGAGATATCCGGATATTGGATATCCTGATATTTCGAGTGAGATATCCGGATATTGGATATCCTAATATTTTGAGGGAGATATCCGGATATGGAATATCCTGATATTTCGAGTGCGATATCCTGATATGGGATATCCTGATATTTCTAGTACGATATCCTGATACGGGATATCCTGATATTTCCAATGAGATATCCGGATATTCTGGGATTTCGAAGAACAGTAGCTTTATTGTGCATATAGTAAGCAATTGGGGGTTTGTGGACCCTAGATTAAGGAAGTTGGGCTTCTGTAATTAATGAACTAAGTCAGAATCAAGCGATTAAGGGCTTATGGCTTGTATGGAGCCTTAAGACGTAAAACGTAAAGGAAAGGCGTTATCTTTAAGTTGTACGCTTGAGATGCATGATTATTGATATAGTATTGGTCCATAACAGATTGTGATTCTGCGGTGTGTGGACTTTGAGCTGTGGACTCTTGGCTTTGGGTGTTAGCTTGCAAGGTAAACTTTCGTGTCCTCGGTTTAGCCATGTTGTGGTTCCACCATGTTCCATGGGGATATGGTATATGCATGTTGTGTTACATGCTTTTGAAAATATGAAATGTTGATTGAACTTTACATGTAATGGCTTTTAATATGCATGTGTTGTTCCATCTTGACGGTAAGCCTGAGTATGTGGCGTCATACAATACGGTGATCCGGGGTGGATGCAAGTGGCATCTTGCACTATATGTAGGAGATAGACGTATTCCTGCATTTCTCTGGCCAGTAGAATAGTATTGACACACATGACATAATTATCTGCTGCATTGCATTGTTTTAGAACTGATGATGATGAACTGCTTTTAAACTTATATTGCACATGTTAGTGAGCTTGGGATGGAAGATCCTTGAGGACCCCTTGTCTTACTGAGATTTCTTGTTTAGAGATCTCACCCCACGTTTGGGGAATGCTTATTTCAGGTTCAGGTAGTATGGGGGCTGATGTCTCTGGTGGCAAGAGGCCAGAGCATGACTGATGATTATTGTTATGACTGCTTGTTGATAGCATGACTGGATTGGATGCTGTTTATGTTTTCTGCACCTTTATTATTATGCTTTTGATGTTGAGACTGTTGTTGGGCTTGTTGCCTTAGTTGCGTGAGCATGGGGTTTGTCCATGTCACTTTATGTTAGCACTTTGAGCTGAGTTGTATAAACTGTTAGTTGGTCCGGTCTACGTGTTGTAGTTCCGTGACTAGAGACTTATGCTTATGATATTTATTTAGTGAGGTATTTCAGTTAGTTGTTTTATTGCAATTACATACAGGCAATGTTTTTATTAACTGTTAATAAGCAAGTTGGTAATGATAATGGCATCATAATTGAAAAGAAAAAGATATTCCGCATTTTTAATTAAGCGCAGCTTAATACGATAGTATGATAACATTACCGGATATATACGGGGTGTTACATTTATGGTATCAGAGCAATGGTTCGAGGGAAAAGCCTGTATGTATTGAAATTTCTAGGTTGTTTGGTTGTGTCTGTCTTATGTGTTTACTCCGTCGAATGTTATTATGATAATGCATATGTGATCACACTGCGTGGGCTTGATCAACTCATAAATTGTGTAACTTGTGCAGAGTCATGGTAAGATCCGGGAGAACACGAGACACGTTAGAGGATCAACCCGATCCTGTCTGGACTGCATTGGCTGAGATGCAGGCGGCCAGAGCAGCCGATCAGGAGGCCGCGAACCGGATAGCCGCAGCTGAGGTTCGTGAAGCGAACCGGAGGACCACTGAAGAAGTCCTCGAGGAGAGTAGGATGGTGAACATGACAATGATGAGAGTCATGTTGGAGGAGTTGAGGGCTGGTCCTGTTGTCGGCCAGGCTCCACCGCCACCGCCGCCACCGCCTCCACCTAGTAATCGGGAGGGGAGCCATAGCCAGATTGGCAGTGCTGCTCATGTTGCTGAGTCAGTGGAGACCTTGGCAGAGCCTGCTGAGGATCGTGATGCTATTGATCGTCGGCTGAATGCTTTCAGGAAGCATAAGCCACCTGTGTTTGAGGGGTCTTTAGATCCTATTGCTGCGGCGAGATGGTTGCAATCGATGGACAAGATATTTCAGGTCATGCAGTGTATTGACCCCCAGAAGCTGATGTTCGCGACTTATATGCTGGAGGGCGATGCCCATGAGTGGTGGACGAACACCTCTCGAGCTTTCAGGATGCAGGGTCGTGTTATGACATGGCCATTCTTTGAGGAGTGCTTCTTGGGCAGATACTTTCCCTACGATGCTCAGGAGAGGAAACATGGGGAATTTGATCGTTTGGTTCAGGGCTCGATGACTGTAGATGAGTACTTGGCCAAGTTCAATGAGCTGGTGAAGTTTGCACACTTCCGGATGGTTCCTCCTACTCCGACGTTTCTGGCTGCTAAGTTCTGCAGAGGACTTAGTGAGGTGATTGCTGAGCACATTGCTGGAGCTGCTTTGAGGGATTTTGGTACACTGGTTCAGCAGTGTAAGGACATTGAGGATGTTTGCGTGGCAAGCAAGGCCAAGAGGGCCAAGGTCGATGAGACCAAGGGGACTGTTGTTTCTACTCCTGCTCCTACATCCTGGAAGGACAGGAAGTTTGCTGGAAAGGGCAAGGGCAAGCAGTTGGCGACTAGGCAGGCGCCTGGTCAGTTCAAGAGAGCCGCTTCACAGCAGGGGAGTTCAGTCAGGCCTCCTTCCACTCCGAGGTGTGTGGGGTGCGGGAAGGAGCATGTTGGTCGTTGTGCTTTTGGTCAGCTGATCTGTTTCCAGTGTGGCAAGGAGGGCCACTTCTCCAGAGACTGTCCGTCGTCGACGGCGAGAGCTGCAGCTGTTCGGGCAGTTCCTTTGCAGATGGTTCCGATGGCTACTACTTCTGCACCTACACTGCCACCTGCTTCGGGGCGAGTGTACACCTTGGATAGGCAGCAATTGGACCGCGCTCCGAACCTTGTTAGAGGTACTGTGTCTATTGGTGATTCTTCTGTTGATGTATTGTTTGATTCCGGGGCTACGCATTCGTTTGTGGCAACCCCGATTGCTTTGGGGCTTGAGCTGCCCATGTCTGTGCTTTCTCCACCGCTGCGGGTGACTACTGCCACCGGAGAAATTTGTGATTCTACCACTGTTCACCGTGATGTAGTGTTTCAGTGGAATGGCCGTGAGTTCTCGGTAGATCTAATTGGGTTGCCGATGGCCAACTTGGAAATTATTCTGGGCATGGATTGGTTGTCTAGAAACTGTGCACTGATCGATTGCTGTGCAAAGCGCGTGGCGATGTCTCCGTGTGATTCCACAGCTAGTTCCTCGCCATTTATTTCAGTGCTGCAGGCTAGGAGGGCCTTGAGAGCAGGGGCATACAGATATGTCATGTTGGGAGGTTTGGTGAGTGGGACACAGGAGGATATCACTAGCATTCCTGTGGTGGGGGAATTCCCGGAGGTGTTTCCTGAGGAGATTCCTGAGTTTCCGCCACAGCGGGAGATAGAGTTCTCCATTGATTTGTTGTCTGGTGTGGGGCCGATTTCTTTAGCTCCTTATCGGATGTCGCCACCGGAGTTGGCTGAGCTGAAGAAGCATATTGAGGATCTTTCAGCGAAAGATTTCATCCGGCCGAGTGTGTCTCCT
>JAVKPL010000755.1:0-15249 GCA_032173675.1 Gastrolobium villosum
TCCCTTTTGACTTAGGGTTAATCTACTTTAGATTTTACCTTAGTGGGATTAAGAGTGCGATTATTTATTTTAACCTTCGTCTGAGACCGCAAGATTAATTTAAATAAAGGGTTGATCTTTATCAACAGTATCTCATACCTCTCTCTTAACATTAGGTTGACAACTCTTTGTCACTTAGTGGTGCATCTCATGCAACCAACCTAGCACCATTAGCCTAAGCACATAAACCCGGTTGTGCCTGCAACTTATGTCTTAGTTAAGCATTAAACCAGCACCCTAAGTGTCTTACACTTCAAACACTACTCTAGCCCAACGAAATAGTGGGTCCCAACTGAGTTGTGGAGCACCACTATGTAGAAGAGTTTTGAGTAGCATTGGTGGTGGGAGGTAATCATATGCTTAATTATTTATTCCATTTAAGGGTTCCTTTTATCTTGGGGTTAATTAGGTCCCATCAAACGCATATTGTAAGTTATCATGCTAGTCGTTACCTATGTCAAACATCTATCGGTATACACTAGTCGCTATTGGACAAACATAATAACCATACAAAACGCGGTTTGCCCAATTTATGCATACTAGACGTTCTAATCATACATGCATATAAACAGTTTATATTGAGATAGCCATGGTGCTCGCGCTTTTGTCCTTTTTGCTTCTTTAAGCAACGGCCGCTTGTCGTCTATACGCCACTAGCCTATTTCTCTAATTACAAATAATTAAAGAAACTCCATAACATTTTGGAGGGACAAAAATACAAAATTTAAATTACAAATACACTTGTAAATTAAAAGGCGCGATTACACATTAATTTTAAAATTCAAAATTCAAATCCGGGCACCATGACCATCCCCTTCCTGTTTGTACCTGAAAAGTTCAAAACTTGCAAACACAAACATTATATTATCACATAATATTTTCACATGTATTTTGACATTTAACATTTAAACATCAAAATAACATCAAGATTCATAATCTTAAATTTCTCATTGGCCGAATTTAAAAAACAATTTTAATTCAAATTTTGTTAATTCTTTCTTAAAGAAAACAAAATTAAACCATGCATGTAGCCATAAACCCCTTCATGGCCGAATCATATAGGTGACTATATGATAAATTTTGTCACAAAATTTCATGCATATAAACATGACACAATTCATGGAGAAAAATAAGAAATCATTCAAGGTACTCTTAGTACCCTCCATGGCCGAATCTACCCTTTCAAAAAGGTGTTCCTTTTAAAACTTTCATAAAGAAAAAGAAACTAAACCATGATGCATAATGATTTATGAACACAGAATCAAATTTACATGTTCATAAAAACAAAAAGTTTAACACTTTAAAGGATTTGTGATTCAAAATCCATATGCAGAATTTAAACTGTAACCCTTTAAAGATTTTTGACCGTGAAAAACTCCTTTCACAAACAAGGTACCATCACCCGTCGATGGTAAAGCGACCAGGCTCTGATACCACTTGAAAGTAAACTGGCCTTTGAAGGCCGATGCATGTAAGGTGTAAAACAAAAAATTTTACTGCGGAACATACATGCACACATAGGTTCATGCTTTAAGACAGCATGATGTTACCTTGTTTTTGGCCTGCTCAGTCAGGGAGATCAGATGTCAGGCTTGAAGGGTTCAAACCCTCTAATGGTGATCCACACCACCGTTCGTCAATGATGCAAGAACCCTTTCTTGAAAGCCACCAGATGAACACCACAGTGAGGCTTGCTATGCGCACAAGTGGTGAAGGTGAAGGCTAGGTATTCTGTTTGGAAAGGTGTAGTGAGCTACCCTACAGAATGGTGCATAGATGGAGGAGAGTTGGATAGGTTTTCACAAAACCCTAAGGTGAGGAACAAGTGTTATGCGCACACTTGGAGAGGAGGAGGGATTTAAATCATTCAAAATGAAAACAAAATTTCAAAAACATTTGAAATTTGCGCATGGATTAGGGAGGATAAGGTGGAGCTGTTGCAAAACAAATTTTGCCAACAACCTCCAATCTTATCCACATGAAATTAAGTTCAAAATAATTTAAACTTAAATTCATAAACTATCATATAGTATATACTTTTCATGCGCATAATTCAGCCCTAGAAGGGGTCCAAATATAATGAGTAGTTGCATTCAAAATTTGAATCAACTCACCCACTGATTCCCTCAACCACCAAATCTGAATGGAGCTTTGTTTTAAGTGATAAGATGTCATTCTTATCACTTAAACTTGCGCACCAAACAGCCAAGGAAGTGCTCCAAAGATGCTTCTTGATCCAAGGAATATGCTCCAATAAGATCCTGTCTTATCCTTTTGTTATGAAATAACTTTTCAAAACCAATTCAAATTCGAATTCAAACACTTAAATTCAAACGTTCAAACATTCAAATTCAAAATTCAAAATTCAAAATTTCAAATTCAAAATTCGAATTTCAAAATTCCAATCCAAATTCAAATTTCAAAATTCAAATTTCAAATTTCAAATTTCAAATTCAAAATTCGAATTTCGAAATTCAAATTCTAAATTCAAATTTCAAAATTCAAAATTCAAATTTCAAATTCAAAATTCGAAATTCAAATATTTGATTATTAATTTAACTAATTAAATTAATTAGTAATGGCTTGGACTATCCAAGCCCATTACTAAACTCCATGCACCACCCACCCATTTAGGTGGGCTTCCAAACAGCTTCTTGGGCTAAAAACCATTATTAGGCCCAATACCTTTAAAGTTAGTCCATCATGACTACAAAGTGTTAGTGTGTGACCCATTAGGTCCAACTCAGCTTCTGACATAACTGGGCTTAGGCCCAACAAGCCCACAACCCAATTAATGACAACACAGAGCACTAGCAATGCTTTGTTGCCCCAGAACTAGTCAGATTAATGACTTGATCAACCTATTGCACATATTTGGTTACCTATGTATTTCCCTTCATCTCGGTTATCTTCCCATTAACCTAGGGTAAGGAAATGTATCAACCCCTGAGGTTTAGGGTAAGCTTTATTCGAAATAGGGAATCTTCAATTTACTGACTCTAAAGGCAGATCATCTCATGACCTCTTTTACTATGCATAGATTCCCGAGTCCCTGTAAATGTCATCCCGATTTCTCCGGTTTACAGATAACCTAATCTCTCACAGAGATTTGACGAATTCCTTCAGCTTATTACCCTAGCCCTGTGCCCTTTAAGGACACGCCCAACAGTATACCTATGAGTCTCCATGTTTCAGGCAGACGAGGTATACAATCAAAACATGCCTTCAAGAACACAGTCTAGGTAATAACCTCTGGTCTAAGGAAAGACATACCCAAACATAAAGAGATTACTCTAATGACACTATATGTGAGATTTCCTCATAGAGTCTCTTTTTGGGTCTGTTCAGTGCGAGCTATACTCTTATAGGTCCACCCACGACTTTAGCTAAGATATCTCCATATCTGCAGCTCATGAGGTCTTTACCTTGTATCCATATACAAGTAGATAAGTCGTACTAGTCTTTACTCGAGATCACTGATCCCCAAACTCAGTGTCTCTAGACTAGGAACATATAATTAGGAATAGACATGCAATATCCTTGAATCCTCATGATCGTGATCTCATCACAGATACTCAAGAGATACCTGTTCTATTCCAAGGGGTTTATCCAGTTCGTTCATATAATATTAACAGTAATATCGAGACACAATATGAAACTGAATAAATAGTGCTTTCATTTATTTGCGACAAACAAAGTTCTATATCTAGTGTCCTTTATTTAATCAAAAGATTGTCTCTAGGACACCCATATGCTAACACTCCTCATCCTCCGCTTCTGGCTCAACAATGTGTTCATCTGGGGCAATATAAGGAACCTGAACCTCGGGCGTACCAATGAACTGCCACACACCCACCCTATTCTTTGCAATCTTGCACTGCTCCAGTAGACGCTTTCCGAACTTGCAATTATAGCCTGTGGTCTTCTTCAACTACTCAGTCTCCATGGGAACACCAAAGTGAACCAATATCCTCTGTACCAGACAGGCGAATGGAAGATGACCTTTATGTTTGGCCTTAAACATCATCCAACAAATATAGTGCCTCCAGTTCACCATGTCGGTGCCGTCATGATGATCTCTATTCCACAGACCCTCGACCTCAGCTCACCCTGTACGTAGCTGAGGTTATGGTAGAAGGCCCGCACCAAAAGCTCTAAACACGGACACAGGGTCTCAGCCAACACCCTCAGATGTGCCGCCTCCAACAGCCCCACAATTTCAAATCCCTCCGTAGAAGAAAAAGCTATATCCAGAGATTTTAGAGGACATAATGGCCGGTTCAAATGGTCACGTACGAATGCAGCGTGGACGGAGGGGTTGTCCTCAAACAGGTACCTAAACGGGAGGTCGACAGTATTAGGCTCTTCGTCTTGTGGCCTTGACGAAGAAGGTCGGTCTTGTCGTTGCTTCGTGTGTCTCTCGCTGTCCTCATTGCTTGCTCTTCTGCGGCTCGACATTTTTACAAAATACCTACAATGAAAATCAAAACATAAGACAAGAAAGGTAAATATTTGCTTTAAAATAAATTTTCCGAATCATCAAAACGCAAAAATTTTCTGAAACATAAGAAAGCAAACATAACACAAAATGCCTACCTATCTCTGACCACTATGATTATGCTCTTAGTGCTTTAAAAAAATGCAAAATCAAGAATCTCTAACATTTATCTTCATGAATCAATATGACAAACTCAATGCAACCATAAAACACAGACAATACACCAAATAAAAAAACAAAGACAGAATCCCTTGCAACCATAAGAAATTCTGACAGAAAACAAATAAAAAAACAAAACATAAAACTCAATGCAAGTTAAAAAACCTTACCTATCCTTGAAATTTCAAAATTTGGACCGTTTTTATGGTGCAATCCACATGCCTGGAGAGGGGTTTGGGTTGCTCTTGAGGAGGAGTGCGATTTGGGGTTTGGGAGTTGGGTTTAGTCGATTAGGGTTCCAATACACCCCCCCTCTGCCAAATGGGGGGGGTTTAAAAAACAAATCTGTCATGTTTTAGTCGACTACATAATTAAAATAGTCGACTAAAAATCCCAAGAATGTAGTCGATTAAGAGGGATTTTTAGTCGACTACATTTCGTCTGATGAACATTCTGACTTTTGATCATTTAGTCGACTATTTCTTCACCTTAGTCGATTAAATAGGGGTAGGTTGGTGGATAGTTCTGTATGAGGGGCAGATTGGTTATTAATTAATTAATGAGGGGCAAAAGGGTCAAAAAGCCGATTTGTTGTCATAACTTGTGTTTGAAAAAGAAACTAGATCATGATGTGAGGATGTAAAAATGACAAACACTTTTCTCTTCCATCTAAATATACAAGGGTTTAACTTTTATGCTTTTATTGTAGAAATATTTTGTCTACCAAGTGCACATAAAAGTGAGAGAGAGAGAAAAAGATTTGATGAAATCCACTCAATTTTATGTGAGCGTGACAGATAAAATATTTATGTAACAAAAACAAAAATAGTTTTCCCAAAGAGGGCGGTTATACTTACTACTCAAAAGTTTTATAACTCTTACTACGAAACTAATCACTTTTGATTTTCATCAATCTAATGGTTATAATTTATTAAAAATTAATAATTAATTAATAAGTGTATACCCAATAAATTATAATCATTAGATTAGCGAAAATTAACATTGAATAGTTTAGTAGCAAGAGTTGTAAAAAAAATTTAGTAGTAAGTATAGGGTGTAAATAGGCTAGGCTAGGCTTTGACTTAAATAGGCCATGCATGTGTAAAAATCTTTATGATTGGCCTGTGTAGGCCCAGATTATAAGCCTGGTCTGACTTGTATTTAAAAAATAAAAGCCTTAATCTAAGCCTGTTAGCCTGTTTATGCCTTTAAATATTCAACAATTAAAAAATAATAAAATAATATTATTTTATTATTCAAAATTATTAAAATAATAATTTTATTTAAAATAAATAATATCATATAGGTCGGCCTATAGGCTTATAGGCCGACATATACAAAAAGCCTAAGGCCTGCTTTCTAAATAGATTTTTTTAAAAACCTAAATATGTTTTATATGACTATTGCCTATGAAGCACCGACACTTCAAAAATCCTGACGTTTCCCGACACTCTCGGACACTCCGAACTCCCCGACACTCCAATGCGCATTATAGAAATTCAAAAAAATGTTTAAAGGTTGCGTTGCGTTTAATTTTTAGTTCCAACTATTAGATTCGTTAGATTACGATTATTATTTTATTGAGTTTAATACAAATATTTGAGATATCTTATATTTTTTTGCAAAATTTATGAATATTATAAGTTTAGATTCATTTTTTTGTTAAATTACTAAATATTAAATATAATATACATTATATAAATTAAAATATTATTTAATATCAAAACGTATCCTAACGTGTCGAAATCTAATATTTTTTAGAATTAACGTGTCAGAGTGTCGTGTAGTATCGTGTCACGTGTCTCGTGTCGGTATCGGTGCTAGATAGACTATTGCCAAGTCTGGTTTAATATAGGTGAGACCGTAGGTTCCTGTAAGCAGACCTAACCTATTTATACCCTGAGTAGGTATAACCTCTTCCTTTCCCAATTTAAAATAAGGAAAAAGTGTTTGTCATTTTAAATGATATAAAGTTATGTCATTTTAAGAGAGAGATAGTGAAATAGCTCGTTAGGTACCGGTATTGTTAACATTGATTATGATATTAAGCGCGGTTACAATCACAGCAATTCATTTATAAAAATGCGAATAAACTTTTTCCGATTATTACGCGGGCATTTAAAACCGTAAAAAGTGTAATAATTAAAGTTGTGATCATAACTATAAACTCTTGCGGAAGACTTATTTAAACTATTTATATAGCTTACTTTACTTATTATAAGACACTAAGGGGTTACCACAAACCCACTTAGCCAACTTCACAATTTTACGTTTTCTAACTATCCAAACAGGGTTCGGTCTCTGAATTTCTGCGGACGCATAGTAAAATTTCATTCCTTCATATCTTGCTATCTTTCTTTCTTACTTATTTACCATTCTAGAAAGCTATCACACGCTTGGTTCCGAGCTCGTTTTCTCCTGTTATCGCCGTTTGAAGTTGGACAAGCAGAATTGCCAACCAACCCCTAAATAGCTCCAAACATCCTCCACTCCCTGAATTACTGCACCAAATACATTTATCTATTTAATCTCAGATTTTTACACCATAAACTAGACACCTCAATCTTCGATTTGATATATCATACGCTTAATCTGACTAAGAAACGAATCAGGAATAAAATTCCCAAAACGGTCCAAAACAGCCCCCAAGTGCAGAGCAAAACAGGGCAGCAACGTTCATTGGCCTCCACAGGGTTTCTCACAACTCAAAAAATTCCAATATTTTGATACAATTTAGGGGACATCTCAAGCTTCAAAATGGCGTATGGCACGTCCCTATCGGACCTCTATGGAGGGAGATATGCTCTCCCGAAGTTCGCCAAAAATCTGTCAATTCTACAGAAAATTCGCCAGAGTTTCCTTTATTTTTCCTAAAATCCCCAAATTGCAAATGCTCATTCTAACCTCAAATGTACCTAATAATCTAATGGGTGGCACACACAAGGACCAGCAATGCCTTGGGGCTCTTACAACCTAACACAGTTCATATTTATTACACAATATAGCTTACTTTAAACTCCTCAAATGGTTTCAATCACAAAGGTCCAATTACATATAATTTCTCAACATAAGCCATTAATCATAAATCTACAATAGGCCTAAAGCCCTTCCATCATAATACATCATGCATCCATTGTACAATTACAACATTTAACTTACATGTTACAACTTACAACTTGAACATGAACTTTAAATGACATAAACAAGTAATGACAATGCTCCATGACTCATCCTATAGGCCTCTTGCCCGCCACACCTGTGCCACTGCTACCTCCTAAAATAAAGTCCCCGAGACGGGATGAGATATACGAATATATCTCAGTAACCCAGAGGTTCTGGAGAAAACTCCGCCCAATGGCTCACTTCGATGCATACAAATAATATAAAACAACATCACTTAAAATGAGATGTAGCAAGGGATTTAGAGAAACTGGGGAATATCGGGATACGAAATACGATGAAGCGGGATGGTAGCTACCAATACCACGCAGCATCCTCGGTATATATAAGCCTATGGGTCTCATCCAAGGTGTGTTCCAAGAACCACAACCAAGGTACCCTTTCCATCCATATACACCCGAGACATTCCTAGTGTGCTCCTATCCGGATCACACACCACGACCCTAGGTCAACTGGAACTCCCTCTCGGAGACCTATCCAGTGGAAGTCCGAAACTGCTCGCAGGCTAACTGTCTACTGGCCAGAGACTCGGTACCGAAGTACCCACTGGGATAATTCATGCATGCTCATGTTATTCTACACTACTCATACACATTTCCTACCATCACCCTCAACGGGTATGGTGGAACACACAAAGGGAACAAGCCCCAGTACCAAGAGGTTACCTTAATTCGTTCCTTCACTAAGCTCCGCAGCAACTTATTTGTCAAACTTGTTGCTCAACGGGATGCATCAACCCACTTGGTCCAGGACCAAGGGCAATCCACCGACTCACGGTTCGGGGTTCAATTCAACTTACAGCAACCTACAACGACCATATACGGATCGTCAGAATACGGTAAATCATCAAATTCACAAAACGACAATTTCTCTTCCCCTCACTAGTAAGGTTCGGCCATCAATGTGTTATTTTACAAAATATTTTTCTAAATTTTATTTCTCATTTTATTTCACTTCCTTAGGTTGCCAAGAGGCTAATTCAATTGCCGTTTTTCCGTTTTACGTCTTTTAAGCACCGGTTTGCTAAATAGTTCACTCTATGTCATCTCAACACTTAACACTCCCAATTACTTTTCTATTGATTTTCCAACCTTCCAACCTCCACACAACCCATCTAACTACCATTTAATTACACAATACATTATCTAATTCATTTTTCCAACACAATTCCTCATTTTTTTTCCAACACAATTCCTCATTTTTCTCCAATATGGCCGAATTATGCACTATGTGATACCAAGGGATTTCTTCCAATTTTCAACCTTTCCACACCTCATACAATCTCATTATATCAACATACAATCATCCAACAACTCACCAATACATCCTAACACATTTCCAAAAATCCAAAGTCATAACCACCAAAATTTCTCTAAGTTAAAAATCCATTTTTTCACCAAAATTTTTTATGGCATCTCTAGCTTTAATACATCATTCTAAAGCATTATCATCTAATACACATTTTCCAATTGAGCTCTCTAACATCACAAATCAAACAAGCTCTCTTTAGGGTTCATAAACAATTTCGAAAATAAATCTTCAAATCAATTCATGAGAGGTGTTGAAACTTACCCACGATTACGCCACAAGACTCCTCCTAGAACTCCACAAGCAATGGCTCAAGAAATCAACTCCAAAATCACAAAACTCTCAAAACTTTCGTGGCTGTATATGCCCTTTATCTCAAAATATAGAGGTTTTTTAGGGAAACTAATCGCTGGAACGGGTTCGGATGATCATTTCCATCAAATTTCAAGACAAGAATCGTTCGATTCGGTTAAGGATTGATGAAGTTATGAGAGGAAGAAAATTTGAACACAAATGGTCCAAGGGAGGGGCTGCAGCCTTTTGGAAGAATGAGGGGAGAAAGAAGATGATGAATAGTCATATGGTGAGGTGGCTTAAGTCACTTTCAAGTGGGGTGGGTCCCACCGCCACCTCACGCGATTTAAACTAACTTGAATTTTCCCTCCGATGCCACTAAACGTCCATAAATTCACGACCTATTTAGAAACTCAAGTTTTTAACATTAACCATTGATCTTTAATTATACTTGATCAGATGAATTCGGAGTTTTCCGGTCGTTCGGAGAAAACACTATTTTAAGCTGTTGCGCGCGCCGTTGGCACGCTTCCCCAAACTGACTTAATCCCATCAAATTTTATCAGAATCATATTTCCTAACTCTATAAACCATTTATAACTCATATTTGAAACCTAGAGCTCAAAACTCAACTGGCACATTTTTCGGTGAAATCGTACCGCGATATTTTTACCCGGTAAAAATATTATTCACTGATTTTTCTGAAACTTGCCTATCCACTCAATTTTTCGTTCTGAATCCATTTCCAGGGTTATTTTTACCATCTGAGACCTTCTACTCAATTTTTCTTATCTTCGTAGGGTTGTGTGTTGGCTAATTATCGTTTTTCCCTTTCTTTGTATTTTGGCCTAATCTTCATGATTTTCACTAGTTCTTCACTTAATTGCTCACTTAATATTTTAATACTTAATTTAGAATTGTGAGGTTTTATAATCACCCCACCTTTTAGAATTTTGTCCGCAAAATTAACATCCTAATGATCCCGTAACACGAGGTGTAATCGGAGAATCTCATCTTTTAACTCTCTACTAGCCTCCTTAGGCGTGCATCTTTACAATTTTACATTCGTCACAAGCATAACCTCATTTTTGTGGTATCAATAATTACCTAATCCTTCACAAACTTGATAATTTCAGGGATCTGGCCCCTTAATTCATTATATTTTCACTGTTTCCTTAAACTACTGTTGCATTTTCGTTAATTGTAGTTCATAATATACTCATTTTACAAACTTGTCACTTATGGTGCCACGACCTTTAATTCACAATACTTTAAGCTCATAATGGCTTACGGTTACACTTTCACCAATTTATAGGTAATATATGACCACATTACAATTTGTCTGTCTCACTTCATCTCATTCTCATCTTTATCTATCTTTCTGACCCAATGTCATTCCCAAAGGCATCTAACCGTATTTATAATAGACTTTAATCTTTCTTATGTATACTTAGTGACTATTCCTGGAATGTTTCCAACTCAGACTTTCTTTATTACTTACATTCTCTCGATGTCCTTACTGTTTCGATAATACCCCAACAAACAATCCTTTCAATTACTATTACTACTCTTATCCTTTCATTGTTTTCTTAGCTTGCCCACAAGCGCATACCTTCTAGTTTCAATGGCATGCAACAGCATCCGACTAATCCCAACTCGCCTTACATTTCATCTTTTACATACTTTACTTTACTTTGTCCCGTGTCTCCATACCTTCTTAGATGATCACCATTATGTCTTTCTCCTTGGGACACGAAGCTAACAATCCTCGCAATGGCTCATACTCCCTGTCAGTCATTACCAGGTCTTCTCCCACAATTCTATTCATGAATCTCTCCATCTACAACATTATATGTATGATTTGCACTCCCTGTTAATCTGTTTATCACTTATCCATTTAAACTCCATAAATTTAGCCCTCTCGTAGCCTAAACTAAACTTCCATCAATACCTTCTGTATCAAAGGCCTACCCCATAATACTTTTAGCAATTAATCCTTTCTACTCTTCACTCTGTAACACTATTATAGATTCAACATATTTTTCATCCATTTATACCACCATTTCATCATTATTTACATCTTTATCATGGATGTCCCACTTAAAATACTATATCGTTATCCTCACATATAAGTCTCCTCATATTGGTAATCTCCAAACACAATCACTTTATCACCTGGCACTACTTTCATCCTTAAACAAATTTCAAACATTTTATCAATACTGTGTATCTCCAAAGGATGTATCTCCCTCACTTAGCATGTATCGCATACCGTGCTCCAAGTCACTCCATCGAGTTATCAACACTTATTTAATCATCATAATTTATGTTACTGATCCTTATTAAATATTTTCACTTAATTCCATAACAACTAACTTCTCATGAAAGGCCATCAGGCCACTATCCTAACTACACCTTTATTCCTCATTAGTCCCTTCTAACACAACATTCACGCAATTCATCAATATTAACACGTCGTTATTTGTATCATAAGGCAATAATTTCAACTAACTTACTACCTCCCTTAGAGCCAAAAATTATTTCACCAGACTTACTTAACACACCATAGTGCACTTCCACGTCACACTTCGAAACTCTTACACCCTATGCCTCACATCTTACATCCAAATTTGACATACTATTGTCTACTTACAATTACATGACCTCACATCTTACGTTAATCACATGGCAAAACTCTCCCAATACAGTGGGTAACAACATTCACAGGTTTAACCCCTCAAGCTCTTGTTGTCCTAAGGGCCCCAGATGTAATGACCCACCGGTCAGAGAATCCACCCATATGATCCATGCCATACTAATATCTTACCACTAGTTGAACCTATTCTAGGAGCATCCCCCATATGTTTCTTCTTTGTGCATTTATATCACATATCTCTACTATACTAATAGTTACACCAATGCGGAACACTTCCTCGTCTCACATTACTCTTATAAGCTAATAATAGTCTTCGGGAACATAATCCGCACGGAAATACCCATACTATCACGTCTTACAACTTGCACCCAGTGCACAGAGGAATTTGTATTCATGATACACCTGTATATAACAGCCAACGTGTACCCAGTACACACCAGATTACATATGGACCTAGTCCTTTTGGAGTCTGTATCATACCCGTGTAGTAGTATATTAATCATATCACATATATGTATGGTGCACTATTTCTTCCTTGATTATTCCTCTAAAAGATTGTTTACTCTTTTACTTTAACTACTTACCTGGCATAGTTCGTAACATAATTTCTACTCCATGAATCCTACACTTTTCTCAAAGTTCTGTAATATCTCACATCTCTTAAGATAAGTATCATATTTCCCATCACACAGGGATCTTCTAATCATCTCCGTCCAATAACAGAGAACTAACTTCACCTCAATCCTTGCTCTAAAATTTACATTAGTCGTTGCATTGAAATTCTACCTCAGTCCTTAAACTGAAAATTTTACATTAGTCTTTGCACTAAATTTCTACATCAGTCCTTGCACTGAAAACTACACGTCAGTCCTTGCACTGACAATTATACCTCAGCTCATTAACTAATCTTATCATTTTTGTTTTGACATTACACATTAGCTCTTTTACTAAACACATAATTTCATACTCTATGCACATTTTATACATCAATTCTTTCGCTAACCACTTAATTTCACACTTTATTGCAACTTAGTTCACACACTAACCACATGGTTTCACATTAGGATGTACCTTAGCTCATTCTCTAATCATATCATCTCACCTTGTTGTTATACAATGATAACCCACAAAATCATGCCACCGTTCTAATCCATTGCCTGCTACGGCTCATATAACATATAATCAATCCTGTATAGCAACCCATCAATTTTTCCTGATCACTTCCACCCTTGGTGGTTGTAGAATATCTCTTACACTTGAAAAAGGTATTTGAAATATTATTGAATTATGAATAAAATTGTACAAGAGTACTCTATTTATAGAGTACAGAAAGGTCTAATGAGCTAAGCCCAAAAATAATAAAAGTAAAAACTAGAAAAATCTAGATCCTTCTAGAGGATTCTAAATAATTAAAAATATAAAATAAGAAAAACTATTTTCTAATATTTTCAACAAATAAATAAACCCTAATATTTACAATACTCCCCCTCAAGCTGAGGAATAGATATTTATCATTCCTAGCTTGCTAGTAAGTTTTTGAAATCTTTCTGAAGGAAGTCCCTTTGTCAATAGATCAGTTAATTGGCGCCCAGTGGGAATGTATGGAGTGGTAATTAGCCCACTATCAAGTTTTTTTTTTGATAAAATGACGGTCGACCTCAATATGTTTAGTCCGATCATGTTGAACTGGATTGTGAGCTATACAAATGGCGGACTTATTATCACATAGCAGTTTCATAGGTCCCTCACATTTTATTTTGAGATCATCAAGTACAATTTTGAGCCACAGTAACTCACAAATGCCTTAGACCATAGCTCGAAATTCAGCTTCTGCACTTGATCTGGCAACCACATCTTGTTTCTTACTTCTCCATGTCACCAAGTTACCGCAAAGAAACATGCAATAACTAGTAGTAGAACGACGGTAAGTCACAGATCCAGCATAATCAGCATCAGTATAGACTTCTAAAGATAGATTGTCATCCCGTCGGAACAATGATCCTTTAGCAGGAGTAGCTGTAAGATACTGAAGAATTCTCTCTACTGTCTGCATGTGTTTCTCTTTTGGATCGTGCATAAACTGACTAACAACACTAACGGCATAAGCCAGGTCTGGTCTAGTATGAGCCAGATAGATCAATTTCCCAACTAACCGTTGATATTGTCCTTTATCAACTGGAGGACTCTCTTCTTCATAGCCTATCTTGTGATTCTGCTCAATAGGAGTATTAGAGGGTTTACACCCAAGTTTTCCTGCTTCTTTAAGAAGATCAAGAACATATTTCCTTTGGCTAATGAAAGTCCCTTTCTTTGAATGAGCTACTTCTATCCCTAGGAAATATCTCAGTTTTCCAAGGTCTTTGATTTCAAACTCAGAGGCAAGCCATGTTTGCAGAATCTGTTTCGCCACAGAATCATCACCTGTGATAATAATATCATCAACATATACAAGGAGCACAGTAAGCTTCCCATTATGGGAGTGTTTGAAGAAAAGGGTGTGATCTCCTTGACTCTGTCTGTATCCTAAGGTCATCATAACCTTAGTAAACCTTCCAAACCAGGCACGAGGTGACTGCTTCAATCCATACAAGGCCTTTTTTAATCTACAAACTTTATTTTCTCCCTTTACAGAATCAAAATCAGGTGGGATTTCCATGTAGACTACTTCTTCTAACTCACCATTGAGGAAAGCATTTTTCACATCAAATTGATTTATATCCCAATTGGAATGGGCAACAAGGGATAATAAGACTCTCACCGTATTCATCTTTGCAACTGGAGCAAAGGTTTCTTCGTAATCAATGCCATAGGTCTGAGTGTAACCTTTGGCCACTAATCGAGCCTTGTATATTTCAAGAGTTCCATCAGAATTATATTTTAGGGCATAAACCCATCTGCACCCTACTGCTTTCTTTCTGTTGGGTCTATCAATAACCTCCCATGTTTTACTTTTCTCCAACGCGTTCATCTCCTCTTGCATGGCTTGAGCCCAATTCCCATCTTGCAAGGCTTCATGTACTGATTTTGGGATTGCAATAGAATCTAGTGCTGAAACAAAACTTTTATGCTGCACAGAAAGATTAGCAGAAAAAACAAAGTGGGAGATAGGATATTG